>CM038792.1:275941072-276023032 GCA_021764765.1 Vicia sativa
ATTTGAGGATAACTTGTGATCATCCGATAGTTTTCCCTCCAGCCGGTATTAATTCTTGGATCCGTTGTCGAGGACAACAAGGGCGGTCTTTCGATAGTTCTCCTACCGATTCGTGTATTAATCCTCGACTAGCTGTTCGGAGGAAAACTAGGGTGGTCGCTCGTATAGTTTTCCCCCGCTTCAAGCATTAATCTCGGACTAGCTTGTTTGAGGACAACTAGTGGTCGCTCGTATAGTTTTCCTGTCCGCTTCGCATTAACTCCCGGACCCGCTTGCGCTGTATGATTTTCACTGCTTTGAGAAAACAAGAGGAACTTTGATAGAATATTGTTAGTCTTATGCAAAGTATGATGCATGACGATGTGTAATGAAATGACATATGCATATATTATGAAATGTATGAATGATAGATGTTGTGGTATTTTAAAACATATCCATCTTGAAGGAGATGATGTTCGCTTGAGATTTCTGATTTTTGTTTCGAGGATGGAAACCCCGAGAAGAAAGATAACTCGATTCCTCCTGCACTATCCGACCAAGTCTTGAGCCTGTATATCATGGAGGATTTATAGGTAATGCTGTCGAGGATCTTGTGTAAATCTTGTTGGGGAGACTCTTAGATATCGCCGGGATTTGTGTATAACTCTTGGCCGGAGAGTATTCTGATAGCCGGAGATCGGTTAGAAGGACCTGGGGCCTGTTGTAATCTCCGACTAAGGAATAAAGATGGTTTCTCCGGCACCATCTCACCGAAGTTTCTGTGTCCGACACCATTGAGAAAAGGGGAATTGTTGAGATATCTCACGGATAGATACCGCCGTGGATGAAACGTTATTGCTTGAAGACCCATGTAACACGATTTTAGTTGACGGAATCATCGCCGTGGATTTACCTCTACCCGCTGGGGAAGGTTTGTAGGAGTGACTCTATTGCGGGATTATGCTCGTGGGGAAATGCATTGGGACTTTCGCTGCCATCTCAATTCCCTGGAGCTTGTAGCAATTACTTTGTTATGTTCACTTTTCGCACGCTGTGATTAGATTTTATTGTCAAATGCATATAATCATTCAAAGCAAACGTTGACTTTATGCAAGCAATAAAGGAGTATTTGTAATGAGAAAGAGATTTGTATTTATTTGAAATGCGGCGATGGCCAAGTAGTTTGTACACAAGAAAAGTAAAGCTATGCGGAAACAATCTCGTTAAGTCCCAACTATGCTAGTACTCATACATTTCAACTATCTCATCTCCTTGTTACAGAGAAAGTGAGGAATTGATTTTCGCCATTTGAACTTGAATGCATAATAGTAGTCTAGAAGTAGTGATCCGGATTTAGACATAGTCGTATTTTAAGTCCCTAAATTTGTTTAGATCGCCTTTCTAAGCCACCACCGGATACCTTTTACCCAAGCCGCCAAAGTTTTCGACTCTGCCGTGTACATGTTTTGTATATATCCTTAACTTTGCCCAACCCTTTGGTTCGCCAAGACGCTCCTTACTTTTGCCTAGGTTCGCCGACCTAGCGGGTCTCTTTATGTAGTATTTTTGATTTTGAGGTCAAGGCTCCCCTGGTGTGTGGAAGTCTTCACCATCCATGGTGCTAAGTTTCATAGCTCCACCCGAAAATACTGTTCTCGACTACAAAATGGTCCCTCGTAGGTGTCCATTTGCCCCGGATCACCTTATGGAAGAATGATGCGCTGACTACTAGATCACCGACTTGGTAAATCTGCTTGACCTTCTGTTGAATGCCCGATCCCAAGGCTCGATAGATCCGTCTGCGGCGTATGGATGCAGTCGTTTCACATCAACTGCTATTATGGTCAAGGCGGTCCGGACCCAATAATGTTCTCTAACTCAAGCGCCCAGAGGACTCGTTGAGGGAATCAACCTCAATTGGTAAGACTGCCCATATCGTAGGAAGAGAGAAGGGGGTTGCCTCGTTGATGTCCATACTATAGTGAGATAACCATGAAGAGCAAATAAATATCTCATGCCAATCTTTGTAAGTCACCGCCATCTTCAGATAATCTTCTTAATGTTCTTATTCAGCCTCAACCGAATCAAACATGAGCTTGATACTGATCAATCATTCTATTGTCGAGGTTAGAGTCGCTATCCGTGATAATCCTTTCGGGAGTGCCATATCGACAGATAAGATTATGCTTGATGAATCGAGCCACAACATTCTAGGTAACAGATAACGAGGTCGCCTACCCACTGCAGAAATAGTCACAAGGATGAAACGATGTCCATTGAAGTCAAATATCTGATCATGTCAATTCCCACATTGCAAAAGGCCAAGGAGCGTTATAATTCGAGGTACTGGCAGATGTGTACTTACGAGCAACTGCACTTCAGTGATAGATCGAGTATACGTGACAATCACCTCCCATGGACCAATAGTAACCTCGCTCTTTAATCTCTTAGCCATCGTATGTCCACTAGAGGTACCGAATGCGCTCATGTATCTCTTCCATGATACGCTTCACTGCTTTCCCGCTCATACAATGGAGTAAGCACAAGTCGCCTTTGTATAAGATGTCGTTGTCGAGGAAGAATTGATGCTAATCTTCTCAAAAACTTTTATCGCGATGTATCTTCATGATACACCCGAGTCTCAAGATACCTCTTTACGTAGAACCAAGGTTTCTCTTCTATTTCAAGCTCATAATAATATGTTGGTTCACAACCTCTCAATGATGAACCTGGGAGCCTCGTTGTCCCATCTCGACCTGAACATAGATGACATAGTAGCCAATGCGTCTCTAACCTGACTCTTCGCTAAATGTGATTGAAAGTGACTCTTCAAGTAGGGGATCAAACTCAAAACATGCTCCCGATATGGAATGAGATCTCGATGCTCGTGATCCCACCGCCTTTAACTGACCGATCACCAAAGTCGAGTCTCCATACACTTGCAAGAACTTGATTCTAAGTCAATAGCACTTTTAATACCCATAATGCACACTGATTCGCCGTTGTTGGTACAGTTTAGCATAATCCCAGGCGGTGTCCACCGTGCCATGGAATGATATGCGCAATGCTATCGCTAATTGCGTCAGAGGCTCCTAAAGACCATAGTCCATCGATCCTTGTTCGTGTCCTTCATCCGGGCCTGCTCTTCACAATCCGACTAGTAAAACATTCATCTTTGAAATTAATCGCATAGATCGATAGTCGTCATGGCTTGACGAGCCAAATGACGGCCATTACTACCTTTGATCGTCGAGAAGTGTACCGATGTCATATTCGGCCGTGATCATTTGCCATCTGCTATTCTTCCCGAGAGAGTCAATTTCAAATATGTATTTACCCGTCCATCTTGGAAATCAATAAGGTAGTCAAGAATATATCATTTAGTCGCCGAGTACCAAGCCAAAGCAAGTTTTCTCGAAATGTGAGTATCTTGCTTCACAGTCGATAAACTTTTGCTAAGGTAGTATATTGCATGCTCTTCTCGACTGCACTGGCCATGTTGCCCCAACACACACCCCATTGAGTTCTCTAACACCGCAAGTACATGATAAGAGGTCTTTCTTCAAAGTGCATCGTGATGTGAGGATTCAGAGGTACCCTTGATTTTGTCAAAAGCGATCCGCAATCGCTGCTCCATTCTACCACTTGATCTTTCTTAAGTAACTTGAAGATTGGCTCAAGCAGAAGTTAGATGCAATGAATCGACAATGTAGTTCAATCGCCCAAGAAACCTCCGACCCCTCCTCAAGTGGAGTCGCATCTCTGAATGGCTTTAACTTTGGTGGTCAACTTCAATACCTTTACCATCGACAACAAACCCTAGGAGTTTTCCGATCCGACTCCAAAGGTGCACTTGTTAGGATTAAGTCTCACCGCATTTCACCCCACAACAGTTTCGTAAATGATCAAGATGTTCTTCTTCACCGCGATCGAGCCATCATGTCGCCGACGAGACCTCTATCTCGTGATGAATCATGTCATGAAATAATGTCACCATAGCACGCCGATAAGTGGCGCCTGCTCTCATCCGAACGGCAAAACCTTGTAGCGTAACGCCCCATCGTAACGAAAGTAGTCTTCCATGTCTTCAAGAGCCATTTTGATCCGATTGTAACCGAGAAACCATCCATGAAGGAGAAAACCTTGCGCCGAGCGGTGTTGTCAACCGTAACATCAATATGAGGAAGTGGGAAATCGCTTTCGACTTGCTTTGTTCAGATCTTTGTAATCCACACACATTCGCACTCTGCCATCCTTCTTAGGTATAGGCACCACATTAGCCACCCATCAGGATAAGAAGTAACAATTTAAGAAAATGAACCGCTTATAACTCTCGCTTTGATTTTCTCCGACATCTCGTAGCGATGCGACTAACCTTCCGCTTTATCGAGAAAATCTTCTTTGTTGGCAATCGTGTACCACAATATCAATGTCTAAACCAGTATGCTTCGTTGACCAAGCAAAACCTCAATATAGTCTCGTAGCATCCAACCAACCTTTCTTTAACATCTGCTCAAGACCGCCTCCTATCTTGATCTCTTTCTGCCTTCAACAAGACTCCAAATTCACAACCTCAACTGGCTCTTCGTGGTTGTATAACTCGCCTTCTTGTAGAGCTCGACAAGTTCTCCGCACTTCACAATCTTCCTCACTTTCGTCCTTGGTAGATTGAATTATCGGTCATATTTAGCAATAGCATAGTCATATCAACGAGATTCTGAGTGATTTTGCAAAGGCATCACGGGTGTGTAAGAAACACATAGCTTTTGGGGTGATAAAGTAAAAGAAAGAAAACAAAAATAGAATGCAAAAGTCCAACGATTTTATTGAATGAAAATATGCAAATGATGATAATAACCCTCACAACGAGCCATGATGCCCCTGCAAGGCACTAGGCTTTAGAGTTTATTGTTCAAAATATAGAAAATACGAAAAGCAAAACAAAACAAGAGCAATTACTCCTGCCTAAAGGAGATTGGTATGACGCCTTCGCCTTCCAATTGCATAGTCCATTGCTCGGAGTCGGAAGATCCACTTGCTGATGTCAAGTCGTTGTCATCGCCTTCTATAGCATGGATTCCACTGGCCGATGCGAGCGAAGTTGGTCGCACGCCCGGCGATCATCTTCTCGACCCTTGATGGTGAAGCCTAAACCGCCTTGTCTAATTTGAAAGGGAGATCGGAGATTTCCAAATAGTACTACCTCCTTCTTCAACAAAGCAGCCTGCTGCCTTTCAAAGGATGCCATCCTAGGCGAACTTGTGTAACTTCGTGAGTAACAGTATGACTCGGGCATTGTTTCAAAAGCTTGATAGGAGTCTCAAGAATTCTCCTTCCATCTCGAGGTATCGGAATGATTGTAGATGATCGACCATATATTCTTCTTCACCGTGACACCGTAACAACCTTCCCTTTAACCGGGTACTCACCGATGCAAGGTAGAGGTAATGTACCGCCCCATGTATCCAAGGGCCCAAGTAGGCAAGAGTAAGCTAGACGAATGTCCATGACAAAGAAAATGGAATCAAAAGTCCGGGAACCGACTTTAACAGTGTAATGAGCTCTCCGAGTAATCGCTCGCTTAGAACCATCAAAAGCTCACAATTATGTCACTAGGTTTCGTAACAGTCCTTCAACATCGAGTCGATCAAAAGCGCTTCGTAGGATATTCGAGCGAACCGATCCACCAAAACATGAGATAATGTAACGCCTTGCATTCAACGAGATGCAAGGCTTTGTTGTGTTTTTCTCGACAGAGTCAAATTAGCATCGAGAAGCCTAGGCCGTTGTTGGCAGCCTGTTGGCGATACAAACTTCAAACCGTTAGTAGTAGTGTTGTGGTACGTGAGGATTCTTCGTAAACTTCACCAAGGCGCAGTATGAGCCTCTGAGCACAAGAGAGCAAGCATGGAGATCTTGGACGAGTCTCGTCCTAACTGCTCCACAACATTGTAGTCGCCTTCTTGATAATCTTCTTAATTTCCTCCATTTCTTGTTGGAGGTGTCTTCAACAACTTCCTTTGGTACTCGCTTGAGGTGATAAGTCACCGTTCTTTCCTCTAGCTTGGGAATGGATTGAATAGCCGGAGTTGCAAGAGTTTTGGGAGGAGAGATATCGAGAGAATACTTCCGATTCTCGTCACCTTACTTGATCCGTGATGTTGTCAATGTCGTGCATATTAGCTTCAATTGTAAGATCTTCAATGGTCGAGGGTCTTGCCGACGCCAGATAGTAAACATCACCCATAATTCCAAGGGATAGCTTTGTCGAGGAATATGGAACCGTCTAGAGAAGTACGATGAGAGGTGCCACTCTAGGCACGTAATCAGCAGAGGAAATCCTTATTGTGTTAACATCAAGATAGTCTTCTGGGAAATCGTCACCCCATCCGTCGCCTTAACGCCTTCAACAGAATTTTGTAGCTTTGAATGTACTTCACCATGTAATCGAACTTTCCACTTGGTCAGAATACGGTGAACTCGACTTTGTAGAATTTTGTATCGCAAATGTGCGGATAGCAAGAGTTGCCACCACTTTCTTTTATCCAATTAAGGGAAGGTGAAAAGAACAGAAAAGACCTTCGTTAGATTCGAAAGTAACGGAGAAGGTTATGAAAAGGGAAGATATTAGCACCTTTCCATCCGTAGTTATCTACGGCTCTTAGTTGCTCTTAGATCACTTTAAAATTGCTTTCTCGTGTTTGACAAAATGTTTTGAAAAGGTATTTCTCTTGACTTTGTAATGATTCATGTAGGAATGTATACAAAGTGTTTGGAAATGTTTTGTTTTGAAAAGAGTTTGAACTTTGACAAAAGTGAGGTGTGAAAAGTATTTTGATTAGAGCAAGCAACTAAAAGTCTTATTACCTACTCGTAATTGGTCGCTTTCATGTTATTTTACGCTCCTTTAGAATAGTGCTATACATACCATTAGTCGGTAGGTAACCCATTCGCTGGATGTAAGCGGACATTCGGCGGACATCGATGGTCATAGAAGGCAACTTGAGGAAGTATCCTAGCACATCAAGGGACTATCATCATTTTCGTAGGCTACAATCGAGGGTCAAGATCATGTATGTGGAGGCGACGCCGTGGGTCTTATGACCTTTGTATCAAGGGACTATGATGATTTGTTTTGAAGGCAACTGCTAGAATACCTCTACGCTCGAGGGACATGACCATATTTGATTCAGAAGGCAACGAGAGAATTACCCTAAGCGTGCGTGTGAAAGAGTGTGTCAATTCGTATTTTATCTTGGAAATTAGAGTGAGTGTTGTTCAATTTTATCTTGCCATACACGCCTAATTACTAACATTATAGGTGCGGAAAGTAAATGCGGAATGTAAAGGTGGAAAGATAAATCTTACGCTATTACATGGCTTGGGGCGTATACATAATTTAAACTTGCGGAAAATAAAAGCCCTAATTAAAACTATTACATCCCATAAGCAATTACATAATTGAAAAGAAAAGAAAACGATAAAGAGAAATCGTCCAAACGGGATAACCCGTGAAAAGATGAGAAATCTGAAAATACTAAGAAATCGAATAAGAGAAAATGTTAGTAAAATGATGATTTTAAATGAGAAAATATTTCATGTGGAAATAACATTAATATGCTAAAATAAATTTTGGGATTTTTGAGGTAATTTAATAATTAAAACTAATTAAAAGTGATTAAATGCAAAATTGAAATAAAATTAAATATGCATGCAAAATAATATTTTTAATTTTATAAATTAAATAAACATTTTCGAAATAATGCAAAAGAAAAATATTTTTGGTGTTTTAAATGCATGATAAAAATTATTGAAAAGAAATTAAATGCATGAGAAATATTAAATAAAATATGAAAATAATTGAAAATGTTAGAGTTTGTAAAAGGAAGAAAACAAGTGGTCTTGGTGAGAATCGAACCGTGACCCTCGCTTACAAACCCAAGCCATGACCAATCGAGCTGGTTCAACTGCTTGGAAATCGAGCGAGCGGATTGGAACAAGTGTCGCTCCCCGATCGCATCGCCCCGCGCCAAACTTCATCTTCCTCGCTTCAAAAATTTGAAAATATAGTCAGAACACGTGAACTCGACTTTGTGGATTTTTGTATCGCAAATGCGGAAAGCAAGAGTCGCCACCGACTTTTCTTTTATCCAATTAAGGGAAGGTGAAAAGAACAGAAAAGACCTTCGTTAGATTCTCGAAGGGAGAACGTTATGAAAAGGGAAGGTATTAGCACCTTTCCATCCGTAGTTATCTACGGCTCTTGTTGCTCTTAGATCACTTTAAAATTATGCTTTCGTGTGTTTGACAAAAATGTTTTGAAAAGGCATTTTGCTTTGACTTTGTAATGATTCATGTAGGAACGATACAAAGTGTTTGGAAATGTTTTGTTTTGAAAAGTTTGAACTTTGACAAAAGTGTGAGGTGTGAAAAGCATTTGATTTGAGCAAGCAACTAAAAGTCTCATTACCTACTCGTAATTGGTCGCTTTTGTTGTTTTACGCTTCTTTAGAATAGTGCTATCCGCATCATTAGTTGGTAGGTAACTCTATTCGCTGGATGTAAAAGGACATTCGAAGGGACATCGATGGTCATTGAAAGCAACTCAGGAAGTATCCTAGCACATTCGGGACTATCATCATTTTTCGTAGGCAACAATCGAGGGTCAAGATCATGTATTCGTAGGCTTACATCGTGGGTCTAAGGATCTTGTATCAAGGGACTATGATGATTTGTTTTGAAGGCAACCTAGAATACCCTACGCTCGAGGGACTTGACCATTTGTAATCGTAAGGCAACGAGAGAATTACCCTAAGGGTGCATGTGAAAGAGTGTGTCAAATTCGTATATGTTATCTTTGAAGTTAGAGGGCTATGTTCAATTTTATCTTGCCATACACGCCTAATTACTAGCAGCTTATAGGTGCGTAATTTAAAATGCGAAATGTAAAGTGCGGAAAGATAAATGTCCCACGCTATTACATGGCTTTGGGGCGATACATAATTTAAACTTATGGAAAATAAAAGCCCTAATTAACTATTACATCCCATGAGCAATTACATTATTGGAAAAGAAAATAAGAAAAGAAACCGTCTCAAACGGAATAACCGTGAAAAGATAAGAAAATCTGAAATACGAGATGAATCAAATAAGAGGAAAATATTAGTAAAATGCAAATTTTAGATGAGAAAATATGACATGTGGAAAGAACATAAATATGCTAAAATAATTTTTGGGATTTTTAGATGCAATTTAATAATTTAAAACTAATTAAAATTGATTAAAATGCTAAATTATGAATAAAATAAAATATGCATGCAAAACAATATTTTTAAATTTTATAAATTAAATAAGTATTTTCTGAAAATAAATGCAAAAGGAAAAAATATTTTGATGATTTTAATGCCGAATAAAAATATTGAAAAGAATTAAAATAGATGCAAAATATTAAAATATGAAAATATGAAAATATGAAAACATTGCAAACTTGTAAAATAGCATGCCAAGGCCGATTCGAATCGATGACCCTCGGTGGAAAACGTTGTCTTGCTAATCGAAATGGAGCGTGTTATCGCTTGAAAACCAGAGCGAGTGAAGGAAGAACAAGTGTCATCTCCTGGCCATACAGATCTCGCGCCAAACTTCATCTCTTTCGTTTTGAATTTTTGAAAATATAGCGCCGCCATTGCTCGACGCCACGCCCCGGCAAAATTGAAAATCACACACGATAATATAAATGATTTCTAAGACCATGGTTCGATTCAGACATCATTCAATTCATTGGCAATGGTCTTGAGGTCTAATTTTTCCATTCGAGAGAAACCCTAAATCGTGGTTAAAAACCCTAGCTATGGCATATCGAGTTCCCCGCCATGGAAATGCAATCAAACAACCTGCATCGCTTTCAAACTCATCACCGATCACAAAACAACAATGAAACATGTTAATAATGCATGAAAATGTAAATCGATTTCAAGAAAAAGTGTCAAAACCGTGAGTTTGATTTCGTAGTTCTTGATGGATTCTTGATCCGTAAGGGTCCGAATGAATCAATGGACCTCCGTGAAGCTATTGGATGGCTTAGAATCGTTGAATCCAAGTAAAACAAGGTTGCTAGTAGCTTGTAACCCAGCTTTTTGAGTTGCAATAAGGGTTTCTCCACCAAATTTCTACCCTAATTGTATGGCATGAGTTATGTATATATAGTAGAAGGATTTGGAGTTAATTTGAGGAAGAATCAATCATTAATCAATGCAAATCAAATTTGATTTTGTACAAAATCGCTTTTTCATATTTTGATCAATTTTCAATCAAATCTTGCCATACCAATCCAAATTTCAAATTTGCTGGCTTTGTTGAGTTGCTTTGATCTCAAGGAATAGAGAAAATCAAGTTTGCAATTAATTTTGATTTTATACTTTATTTTTGAATTTAATTTGTATTTAAATGAATAAATTCCAAATTAAATAGAAAATAAAATAAAAATTCGTGGCATTGGGCTTGGATATTCCTAATTGTATAAGGAACAAGTTTCGATGAAGAAAAGTAAGCCCATTTGCAAAATTTTGATTTTTAGAAGCATCTCTTTGTGCACTCTTTCAAAATCGCCTAACTTGTGAATGGTGTATCTTGCTCAATTTTCCACATATTTGAGTGTTCTTGGACTTTTAGAAAGCTCTAAGAATCCTCTAACCAAACTTTTGGTCTCATCTCAATTGGAGTTTCCATGCTCAATATATCCTCAAAACAAAATGTTGACTTTTGTTGACTTTGAAAATGACCAGAACGCTTTGAGCCATACCTCTCAAATGAAGCATTTTTGGACATTCTTGTGAGACATGGAGTTGTAGAGAATTGAATTTCCTTCAAAACAAGAGGTGGTGGAAAATGTCCGAGAAAGTATGAGAAAGTTATGATCACCAAAGTTCATTGACTTTTCACCCGTAAACCCTAATTTAGAAAGTTTGACTTTTGAGCAAATCTTGAGTTTTCTTAATGAATCATGATCAACCCTTGATCACATGATGAATGTAAGTTCAAAATGAGGATGTTGACCAAAATTATGAAGTTTGATCGTATGTTGACCACGCTTGACTTTTGTCCAATACAACCATTTTCAACCATCCGAGCAATTGTCTGAGGAAACTTGACTTGTGAGGCTTGAAGCTTGACATGGAGAATCTTGAAGCATATGAGGAGGCATGAAGGACATTGAGATGTTGGAAGTCCATCTTGATTCGAGAATTGCCAAACCCTAGTTTGGGTTGATTGTCTAGAGAGAGTTTTGTCCGATCAACTCGAGGAATCTTGAGTATGGATGTATGAGATATCTTGAGAAGATGGAGGGCAAATTTTAGATTACAATAGCCGGCCTCATGCACGCTTATAACCCCCGCAATTCTCAAAATCAAACACAACCAATATAAATAACATTCAGGGTATGGATCGATTGGAAACATCGCTCGAACACGATGGTGGTAGTCTCAAGGTCCAATTTTTCCGCTTTAAGGAAACCCCATTCGGTTCGTAAAACCCTAATCATGGTGATTCGTGTTTCCTACCATAGAAATACAATTAAACCATCCGTAAAGTTTGCAAGCTTCATTCTAAATACAAAACAACAACAAAACATGTTAATAATGCATGAGAATTGAAAATCGAATTTTGAAAAAGAAGAACAAACCGAATTGGTTTTCGAGTTTCTTGATGGTTTTGGATTATGTAAAGGTCCTGACCGATTCTAAACAACCCAAGGAACAACATGGAATGCTCAAAATTGTTTGAAACAAGCTAGAACCAAGGTCTAGTTGCTTGTAAGCCGTGAATTTTTGAATTAGATTAGGGTTCCTCAAGCCAATTTTTTCGTTCTCAATCATGTGCTATGCATTGTGTATTTATATTGATGGAATTGAGCCGATTTGAGGAAGAAATCATCAATCAATGCAAAACATATTTGATTTTGTACAAAATCAAATTTTCTTTTGATCAATTTCAATAAATTTCTTTCAAAATCTACTCAAATTTCGAAATTTGTTGGCTTTATTGAGTTGCTTGGATCTCAAGGAAGAGAGAAAATCAAATTTGTAATTAATCTTGATTTTATACTTTATTTTTGAATTTAATTTGTATTTAAATGAATAAAATACAACTTAAATAGAAAATAAAATAAAAATTCGTGGCATTGGGCTTGATATTCCTAATTGTATAAGGAACAAGTTTGGATGAAGAAAAGTAAGCCCATTTGCAAAAAAATTATTTTTAGAAGTATCTCTTTGTGCACTTCTTCAAAATTACCCAACTTGTGAATGGTGTATCTTGCTCAATTTTCCACATTTTTGAGTGTTCTTGGACTTTTGAAAGCTATAAGAGTCCTCTAACCAACCTCTTTGGTTTCATCTCAATTGAGATCCCATACTCAATATATCTTCAAAACAAAATGTTGACTTTTGTTGACTTTGAAAAGGACCTGAATGTTTTGATCCATACCTTTCAAATGAAGCATTTTTGAACATTCTTGTGAGACATGAAGTTGTAGAGAATTGAATTTCCTTCAAAACAAGAGGTGGTGGAAAACTTTTGAGAAAGTATGAAGAAGTTATGCTCACCAAAGTTTGGTTGACTTTTCACTAAGAAACCCTAATTTAGAAAGTTGACTTTTGAGCAAATCTTGAGTTTTCTTGATGAATCATGATCAACCCTTGATCAAATGAAGAATGTAACTTCAAAATGAGGATTTTGACCAAAAATTATGAAGTTTGACCGTATGTTGACCACAATTGACTTTTGTCCAATACAAATGATTTTCAACCATCCGAGCAATTGTCGTGAAACTTGACTCAGGAGGCTTGAAACTTGACATGGAGAATCCTTGAAGATATGAGGAGGCATGAATGCCTTTGAGATGTTGGAAGTCCATCTTGATCCGAGAAATGCCAAACCCTAGTTTGGGTTGATTGTCTAGAGAGTTTGTATGGTCAACCCTTGAGGAACTCGAGTATGGATGTATGGAATGTCTCGAGAAGATGGAGGGAAAATTTGGGGTATGACACCCCTGCTCAATCTTCTTGTACTGAAGGGCTAGATTGGCATGTTCGCTTTCGTGACCGGAGGTAGAAGATGATTGAACACCGAGTACACCGAAAATTTGCACTTGTTGGTGATGATGGGAACGGGCTTACGATGCCATTCGAGAAGGCGAGACCTTGTTGGGGAATGAGCGTGACGCTAGACTCGAGGTTGTTGATAGGAGAATTGACGGGATGGGCTTAAGATGCCATCTAGAAAGATCGATGCTGGGGAGTGAGCCATACGCTAGGCTCTGTAGATGTCCCTGGAAATGAAAGGAGCACGGGGATGGGCTTAAGATGCCATCTGAAGGGAGTCGTACGTTAGACTTTATGCTCATCTTTGAATGAAGTTGTTGGTTTGTGTTTGTTTTTAACCAAATATGCAGCATTCTGAAAGTGGAGAAATGTCGATAAGTAGTCGGAGATGGGCTTAAGATGCCATCCAAGGCAACCGAGTCGCACGCCGCACTGTAGTCGCCGCTGATAAGAGAGAGGTCGAATAGATCTTCGTCGATTACTTTGGGGATAGAGTTGGCAAAATGTGGATATCTTCCCTGTGCATCGGGTGTTGGTCCACCGCGGTTATCGGAGGATAACCTGTGATCGTCGGATAGGGTCTCCCGCCTAGCTTCGGGTATTAACTCGGATCCGTGTCGGAGGACAACAAGGGCGCTGCTCGGATAGTTTTCCACCGCTTCGTGTTTTAATCTCGACCAATTGTCGGAGGACAACTAGGGGCGGTCTTTTAGATAGTTTTCCGTCCGATTCGGTCTTAACTCGACCGCTTATGCCAAGTGACTTTCACCGCTTGGAGAAAACAAGAGAAACTTTGATAGAATATTGTTAGACTTATGCGTAGTATAATGCATGATGATGCGTATGAATGACATATGCACATATTATGACTTTATGAGAAATGTATGAATGATAGATGTTGTGGTATTTCAAAACATATCCATCTTGAAGAAGATGCGGATGTTCCGCTGAGATTTCGACTGCTTTGAGGATGGAAACCCGAGAAGAAAGATAACCTCGATTCCTCCGTGCACTATCGACCAAGTCTGAGCCCGATATCGCTGAGGATGGTAAAGATATGTCCGAGGATCTTGTGTGTAGACCCCTGGGGAGAATCTTGGAGGTACTCCGGGATTTTGTGTAAATCTTACCGAGAGTATTTGGTAGTTGCCGAGACCGGGTTAGAAGGATCGGAGCCCGTTGTAATCTCCGATCGGGAGTAAAGGTGTAGGTTTCTCCGGCACTATCCGACCAAGTTTCGTGTCCGACACCGCTACCGGGGAAAAGGGGACGGTTGAGAGACATCTTGTTGGGGATACCTTTGGGATGAAGTGTTATCGTCAAGACGGTGTAATCCGTTATGTTGAGTGGAATCACCGCTTGGGACCGCCCGCATCTACTGGGAAGGTTTGTAGTGAGCAAGATCTCTGGGGATCAATGCTCTGGGAGTGTTTTGGTGACTTTCGTCATCTCAATTCTCGAGCTCGTAGCAATTACTTTTTCCCATTCACTTTCGCATGTTTGTGAATAGATTTTTATTGTTAGATGCATATAATCATTCAAAGCAAACGTTGACTTTATGCAAACAACAATTGTGAAAATTGTAAAGATAAAGAAACTTGTATTTATTTGAAATGCGATGGCCAAGAAGTTTGTACACGTGAAAAGTAAAAGCTATGCGGAAACAATCTCGTTAAGTTCCAACTATGCCAAGATCATATATTTCAACTATCTCATCTCCTCACAAGAGAACGTGAGTAGATCGATTCGCCATTTGAATCTTGAATGCCGATAGTAGTAGTCTGTAGGTAGGAGATCCGATGAGACATAGTCGCACGCTTAAATCCCTAACTTTGCCTAGACCTCCTTTCGGTTTTCACCACCGAGACCTTTTTGCCCAAGCCGCCTTTTCGTGTTTCGACTTGCCGGGTGTACATTTTTGTATATATCCTTAACTTTGCCCGAACCCTTTGGTTCGCCAGATGCCCTTATTTTTGCCTAGGTCACCGACCTAGGGTCTCTTTGATGCGTAGTATTTTTGACTATGTCCGCATTCATAGGTGGGAAGTCTTCACCATCCATGGTGCTAAGAATCATAGCTCCGCCAGAAAATACTATCTTGACTACAAACGGTCCCTCGAGGTGGGAGTCCATTTGCCCCTGGATCACCTTGTGGAGGAATGACGCTTGACTACTAGATCACCGACTTGGTAAACTCGATGCTTGACCTTCTTGTTGAATGCTCCGATCATTCGCTCGATAGATCCGTCCATGGCAAATGGATGCGAGTCGCTTCTCATCAATCAAATTAACTGTGAAGGCGAGTCTAGATCCAATCGCTTCGCCTAACTCGCATCCCGGAGGACTCGTTGAGGGAATCAACCTCAATGAGTAGGATCGCCCATACCGCATACAAGAGAGAAGTAGGTTGCCCTGCCGATGTTCGTCAGAAAGCGGTAACCATGAAGAGCAAATGGTAACATCTCATGCCAATCTTTGTAAGTCACCGCTATTTTCTCAGATAATCTTCTTAATGTTCTTGTTGGCGGCTTCCACAACGCCATTCATCTTAGGCCGTTACGAGAAGAATTGTGATGCTTGATCTTGAACTGCAGAGTTCGGTGATCATCTTGTTGTTGAGATTAGAGCCGTCTGATAATCCTTTCGGAGTGCCATACCGATGATAAGATTGTGTTTGATGAATCGAGCCACAATATTCTTGGTAACAGATGCGAACGAGGCTTCTACCCACTTGGTGAAATAGTCGATCCACAAGGATGAAACGATGTCCTGGAAGTCGTGGGCTTGATTTTCGATCATGTCGATGCCCCACATTGCAAAAGGCAAAGGAGTCATAGGACATTCAGAGGTATCGAGGTATATGCACTTGGTCCGCATAAGCATTTGTGACAAGATCGAGCGAGCGGTGACAATCGCCTTCCATGGTGGACCAATAGTAACCTGCTCTCAAAATCTTCTTAGCCATATGTCCACCTGAGTGGGTACCAAATGCGCCTTCGTAACTCTTCCATGATGCGTCCACGCTTTCCGCCCACACAATAAGTAAGTTGCTTGTATAAGATGCCATCACGAGGAAGAATTTGATGCAAACCTTCTCAAAAGCTTCTTATCGTTGATAAATGCCCTCAGGGATATTCCTAAGTCTCAAGATACCTCTTCACGTAGTGGCAAGCTTTCTCTTCCGTATCAAGCTCATAACAATATGCGGTTCGTCAAACTTCTCAATGATGATCCGGGGAGCCTCGTTGTCCCATCTAATCTTGAACATAGACGACATAGTAGCCAATGCGTCCGCCTAACCGATTTTCTTCTCGTGGAATGTGATTAAAAGTAATCTCTTCAAAGTAGGGATCAAACCTGAACATGCTCTCGATACGGAATGAGATTCGATGCTTCGATCCCACCTTTGATCGATCACTAAAGTCGAGTCTCCATACACTTGTAAGAACTTGATTCTTAAGTCAATAGGAGCTTTGATACCCATGATGCAAGCTTCATATTCGCCATGTTGTTAGTGCAATCAAACATAATGTAATGACAATGTCCAATGCTCCAAGCGCATTCCATCGACCATGTCCATCGTCCTTCATCCTTCGACTAGGTTCTTCGCAATCCTAGAAACATCTTCATCCGAAATACGAATCGCATAGATCGATAGTCATCTACGGCTTGATGAGCCAAATGATCGCTACTATACTTCCTTTGATTGCTTTCTCGAGAAGTATATCGATGTCGATTCGGTCAAGGTCATTTGCCATCTTGCTATTCTTTCTGAGAGAGCTGGTTTCTCAAATATGTATTTTATCGGATCCATCTTAGAAATCAACAAGGTAGTGTGAGTCAACATATACCGACATAGCTCATGAGCAGCCAAGCCAAAGCGTTGCAAGTTTTCTCGAGTTGTGAGTATCTTGTTTCACACGGTAAACTTTTGCTAAGGTAGTATATTGCATGCTCTTTTCGACTGCATGTTGCCCCAACACACACCCCATTGAGTTCTCTAATACCGCCAAGTACATGATAAGAGGTCTTCCTTCGCAGCGGCATCGTGATAGGAGGATTCAGAGGTACCTTGATTTTGTCAAAAGCGATCCGCAATCGCTGCTCCATTTCACTACTTGATCCTTCTTAAGTAACTTGAAGATTGGCTCACAAGTAGCGCTTAGATGTGCAATGAACTGCAATGTAGTTCAATCGGCCCAAGAAATCTCTCGACTTTCCTCGGCAAGGGAGTCGCATTTCTTGAATGGCTTTAACCTTGGCGGGTTAACCTCCATACCTTTACCATCGACAACAAACCCTAGGAGCTTACCTGATCCGACTCCAAAGGTGCATTTGTTGGGATTAAGTCTTAGTCCGTTCTTCAACCTATCAAATAGTTTCAGATGATCAAGATGTTCTTCTTCCGCTTTGGATCGATCTATCATGTCGCCGACGAGACCTCTATCTCGTGATGAATCATGTCACGAAATAACGCTACCATAGCACGATAAGTGGCGCCCGCATTCTTCAAATTCAAACGGCATGTCTTCTCCATGTCTTCGTGGAGCCATTTTGATCTTATTGTAACCGGAGAAACCATCCATGAAGGAGAAAACCTTATGCCGAGCGTGTTGTCAACCAAAGACATCAATATGAGGAAGGGGAAAATCGCCTTTGACTCGCTTTGTTCGATCTCTCTAATCCACACACATTCGCATTTTGCCATCCTTCTTAGGCACGTGCACCACATTTGCACCCCACCGCGGATAAGAAGTAACTAAGAACCCAATCGAATCGCTTCATAACTTTGGCTTTGATTTTCTAACATCTCGTGACGCATGCGATTTAACCTTCGCTTCATCGAGAAAACCTTCTTTTGTCGGCAATCGTGTACCACAATATCAATGTCTAAACCCGCATGTCTTCGTATGACCAAGCAAAACCTCAATGTAGTCTCGTAGCATCCGAACCAATCTTTCTTTAACACGCTCAAGACCCGCCCTATCTTGATCTCTTTTCTTTTCACAAGACTCAAATTCACAACCTCAACTCGCTTCGTGGTCAGATAACTCGCCTTCTTGTCAGTAGAATCGACAAGTTCTCCGGCACTTCACAACCTTCCTCACCTTCGCCTTCGCTTGGTAGATCGGATTATCAAGTCATATTTAGCAATAGCATAGTCGATATCAACGAGATTCGAGTGATTCTGTTGTATCACGTGGTGTGTGTAAGAAACACATAGCTTTTGAAGGGGTGATAAAGTAAAAGAAAACAAACATCAAATGAATGCAAAAGTCCAACGATTTTATTGAATGAAAATATGCAAATGACAAATAATAACCTCACAACGAGCCATGATGCCCCTGCAAGGTACTAGGCTTTAGAGTTTATTGTTCAAAAGATAGAAAATACGAAAAGCAAAACAAAACAAGAGCAATTACTCGCCTAAAGGAGATTGGTATGACGCCTTCGCCTTCCAATTGCCGAGCCCCGTGTCCGAGTTGGGAAAATCCACTTGTCGATGTCGGTCGCTGCCGCCGCCTTCTATAGCATGGATTCCACTGGCCGATGCGGAAAGGAAGTTGACCGCACGCTCATGCATCATCTTCGACCTTTGATGGTGAAGCCTAAACCGCCTTGTCAAATTTGAAAGGAAGATCGTGAGCCGACCCCAAATAGAATTACCTCCTTCCTCAACAAAGCTGAGCATCTTTCAATGAGGCCATCCTAGGCGGAACTTCATGCTACTTCATGAGTGATGGAGAGTCAACAGCATGACTGGGATTGTTTCAAAAGCTTGACAGGAGTTTCAAGAATTCACCTTCTACCTCGAGGTATCGGAATGATCAGAGATGACCGACCATATATTCTTCTTCACCACATACCGTAACAACCTTCCTTTCACCGGTACTTCAGCTCGATGCATGTAGAGGTAACGGCACCGCCCCATGTATCCAAGGGCGCCCAAGTAGGTAAGAGTAAGTCGGACGGATGTCCATGACAAAGAAAGTGGAGTCAAAAGTTTGAGAACCGACTTTAACGGGCAGAATGAGCTCTCCAAGTATTGTTCGCTTAGAACCATCAAAAGCTCTCACAATAATGTCACTGGGTCTCAGAACCAACCCTTCAACATCAAGTCGATCAAAAGCACTTCGGTAGGATATTCAAAGCGCAACCGATATCCACACCAAAACATGAGACAATGTAGTGCCCTTGCATTCAACAGAGATGTGCAAGGCTTTGTTGTGTTTCTTTCTCGGCAGTCAAATCAAGATCGAGAAGCCTAGGTCGTTGTTACCAAAGCTAGCAATACAAACTTCAAACCTGTCATGGTAGTGTCTTCGGACGTGAGCATTCTTCGTAAACTTCACCAAGGCGTTAGTATGAGCCTCTGAGCACAAGAGGAGAGCAAGCATGGAGATTTTGGACGAGTCTCGTCCCAACTGCTCCACAACATTGTAGTCACTTTTCTTGATAATCTTCTAATTTCTCCATTTCTTGTTTGAGGTGTCTTCGAACTTCCTTGGCACTTCGATGAGCAGGATGAGTCAACGGTTCTTTCCTCTAGCTTGGGAATGGATTGAATAGCTTGAATGCGAAATGAGTCGCAATGTATTTTGGGGAGAGATATCTCGAGAGAAACCCTTCCGGCTCGGGTCACCTTACTTGATCCGTGATGTTGTCAATGTCGAATGGTAGTTTCAATGTTAAGATCTTCAATGGTCGAGGGTCTTGCTTGACACCATATAAACATCGCTAGCCCACAATTCCAAGGGATAGCCTTGTTAGAGGAATATGGAACCGGCCTCGAGAAGTAATGATGAGAGGTTCCACTCTAGGCATGGATCGAGAGGAAATCCTTATGGTGTTAACATCAAGATCGCTTCCGGGAAATCACACCCCATCCCGCCTTTAACATCTTCAATAGGAATCTTGTAGCTCTCGTGAACAAGGTACTTCACCATGTAATCGTATTTCCACTTGGCTGCCCCAAGGTATCCCACACGATGGTGCGGCTTCATTCACATCTTCGATCTTCAACTTAGCCATATCTTCACGCCTTCCGCACGGTGGTTTTAAGAATAGTATTTCACGGTTATCCATCATACACCGAACACGCCTTCTCAACCAAGCACAACCATTAGGGTAGATGGGCACCAACGACAATTCTCGGGCATCCTGATTGACACCGCTGCAAAGAAATTCTTCTTAACACCATCGAGGAATGGTCGTCATCTATGTTGAAAACATAGGTATCTTCTCCAACAAAGATTGGAACTCTTATCATGGTTAGGCATTGGCGTTGATCACATTCGGGTCTCAACAAGAGGGTCAAATTCAATGCTTAGCTTCAATCATATCTTGAATCTTGTTCTTCAAGGCCCAACAATCATCAAGACTATGTCCGTGGCTATTGGAGTGGTAAGCACTTAGCATTAGGATTGTATCTTGAGAGGAAGTGTTGATGTTTTGAGGAGGGATCCTCAAGGTAATCACCGATTTCAACATGTGTTGCAAGGCTTCATGACAATGACATGTCGATCTTCAGAACTCGTCTTCGGGCGCTGCTTTGCCACGCTGTTGTCTCGTTGAGGTTGTGCCGATGCAGGATTGAGATCACAACTGCCCTGTCATACCCCAAAATTTTCCTCCATCTACTCAAGAGATTTCATACATCCATACTCAAGGATTCCTCAAGAGTCGATCGACAAACTCTCCTAGACAATCAACCCAAACTAGGGTTTGGTATCTCTCAAGTCAAGATGGATTTCCAACATCTCCAATGGTCTTCATGCCTCCTCATATGCTTCAAAGATTCTCCATGTCAAGTTTCAAGCCTCACAAGTCAAGTTTCGCATAATTGCTCGATGGTTGAAAATCGGTGTATTGGACAAAAAGTCAACTATGGTCAACATACAACAAACTTCATAATTTTTGGTCAACATCCTCATTTTGAAGTTACATACATCATTTGATCAAGGGTTGATCATGATTCATCAAGAAAACTCAAGATTTGCCCAAAAGTCAAACTTTCTAAATTAGGGTTTCTAGATGAAAAGTCAATCAACTTTGACCGATCATAACTTTCTCATACTTTCTCGTAAATTTTTCCACCACCTCTTGTTTTGAAGGAAATTCAATTTCTACAACTTCATGTCTCACAAGAATGTCCAAAAATGCTTCATTTGAGAGGTATAGCTCAAAAACAGTGTCATTTTCAAAGTCAACAAAAGTCAACTTTTGTTTTGAAGATATATTGAGCATGGTAACTCCAATTGAGATGAGACCAAAGACATTGGTTAGAGGACTCTTAGAGCTTTCCAAAAGTCCAAGAACACTCAAAATGTGGAAAATTGAGCAAGTTACACCATCCACAAGTTGGGCAATTTTGGAAGAATGCACAAAGAGAGATACTTCAAAAAATCAAATCTTTTGCAAATGGGCCTACTTTTTCTTCATCCTAACTTGTTCCTCAAGCAATTAGGAGTGTCCAAGCCCAAAGCCACGAATTTTTGATTTATTTTTCTATTTAATTTGTAATTTATTTATTTAAATGCAAATTAAATCTTAAAATAAATTATAAAATTGAAATTAATGGCAAAGATTGATTTTATTCTTTCCTTAAGGTCCAATTAACTCACAAATGCCAAAGAAATTCAAATTGAGCAAGAAAGGCAAGATTGGATTGAAATTGATCAAGCTTTGAAGATTTGATTTTCATGGAAATATCAAATTTGATTTCCATTGAATATTGATTGATTCTTTCCAAATTAATCCCAAATCCATCCAAAGATAAATACATGATGCATACCTATCAAGAAAGAGACGAAAAATTGCTCTACAAACCCTATTCCAAAGCTCAAAACCGTGGTGCACAAGCAAGTGGTAACCCTACTTCCATTGCTTCAATCGCTTTTGAGGTGTCCAACACATTGCTTGACATCCCGAGTCGATCAGCACCTTCACTTTGCCAAAATCATCAAGAATCAAAGAATCAAATCGGTTTGTTCAAGAAAATT
The DNA here is from genome assembly GCA_021764765.1 of Vicia sativa. Classification (NCBI taxonomy): domain Eukaryota; kingdom Viridiplantae; phylum Streptophyta; class Magnoliopsida; order Fabales; family Fabaceae; genus Vicia; species Vicia sativa. Next base: position 275,963,157 of record CM038792.1, read on the forward strand.
TCAAAATCGTATTTCAATTATCATGCATTTTTAACATGTTTTATTGTTGTTTTTGTGATTAGTGAGAAGTTTGCAAGCGATCAAAGTTAATTGTATTTCCATAGCTCGAACTCGATATGCCATAGCTAGGTTCCCGAACACGATTTAGGTTTCTTAAACTAAAAATTGAACCTCAAGACATACCATTGTATTCTAATGACGTCTCGAATCGAACCATGGTCTTAGAATTCATTTATATTACTTGTGTATGATTTTGATTTTGTTGTTATAGCGCGAGCAAGGCCGACTAATTTTCAAAAATTTGAATCGGGAAGATGAAGTCCGCGCGAGTTTGATGCAACCAGAGATGACGCGTTTGTAATCCATTCGCCCAATTTTCAAACACGTATGCATGGTTCAGATGGTCAAGGCATGGTGAAAGGTGGTCCTGGTTCGATTCCCAAATAGACCATTTGCTTTTTTTTTACAAGTTTATTTTTCCATATTTTCTATATTTTCATATTTATTTAATATTTCCATATTATTTTAATTGTTTTCATGATTTTTATTCTGCATTAAAAATTACCAAAACATTTTTCTTTTTACATTATTTTCATAAAATCTTTATTTAATTTAATAAATTAAAAATATAATTTTTGCATGCATATTTATTTTATTTTTATTTTAGCATTTAAATCATTATAAATTGCATTTTAATTATTAAATCTTTTCCAAAAATCCCAAAAATTATTTTAACTTATTTATCTTATTTCCAGATATATTAATTTTCTCATATTAAAATTTGCATTTTTCTAACATTTTTCTCTTGTTCGATTCATATTGCATTTTCCGATTTTCATTCTTTCACAGTTGTCCGATTCTGGACGCTTTTTATTATACTATTTTTTTTCCAATAATGTAATTGCTCATGGGTTGTAATAGTTAATTAGGCTTTTATTTTCCGCAAGTTTAAATTATGTATCCGCCTAAAGCCATGTAATAGCGTAGGTTTTACTTTCCGCACCTTTACATTCCCGCTTTACATTCCGTGATTTTACTTTCCGCACTTATCAATTGCTAGTAATTAGCGCGTATGGCAAGATAATAATTGGACATAGCTCACACTAATCTTCAAGATAAAATATCGAATTTGACACATTTTTCACACACGCACCCTTAGGTAATTCTCTCGATGCCTTCGATTTCAAATGGTCATGTCCTCGAACGTAGAGGTATTCTAGCACTGTTTTCCAAACAAATCATCATAGTCCCTTCGATACAAAGATCATAAGACCCACGATGTCGCCTCCGAATACATGATCTTGACCTCGATTGTCGCCGAAAATGATGATAGTCCTTCGAATGTGCTAGGATACTTCCTACAAGTTGCTTTCTATGACCATCCGATGTCCCTTCGAATGTCCCGCTTACATCCAACGAATGGAGCTACCTACTAACTAATGGTATGGCTAGCGCTATTCTAAAGGAATGTAGAAGTACAACAAAACGACCAATTCGAGTGGGTAAATAAGTCTTTAGTTGCTTGCTCTATCAAATGCTTTTCACACCACACACTTTTTTCAAAATTTTCAAAACAAAACATTTCCAACACTTTGTATACACTCCTACATGAGTCATTACAAAGTCAAAGTGAAATGCCTTTTTCAAAACATCTTTGTCAAACACACGTAAAGCAATTTTAAAAGTGATCTAGAGCAACTAAGAGCCCGTAGATAACTACGGATGGAAAGGGTGCTAATACCTTCCCTTTTCATAACCATTCTCCGAACTTAATCTAACGAAGGTCTTTTTCTCTACTTTTACCTTCCCTTAATTGATAAAATAAAAGTCGGTGGCGACTCTTGCTATCCGCACATTTGGATACAAAATCCTACAAAGTCGCTTCACCGACATGTAATCGGCGACTACTGGGACACACCCTTAAAAGAGAGAATTGCCTTAGGGATTTCTAGATAACCTTTAATGCTTTCTATTTGAATTGTATGCTTTATCTTTAAGGGTTGCTTGGGTATTATATTGTTGGGGGATCCTACACCGGATCCGGTTTCTTTTAGGTAAGTAGCATTAGATCATCGCGACCGCTAGACGATAACTACGCGGTCAACATGATGGCTACGTTAGCGTGACACTTTGGTTGTCCCGATACTCTTCATTCCCAAGTTGAAGATAGTATTTGGCTTCTTCTTGGTGTCATCAAGCGCTAACTAAACTTTTAGAACCTTAATTGACCCATCTTGGCCATTAGAAGGTAGTGAGATGGCCGGCTTTGGTGTAGACCGAGGTTGGTTGATACCGATGCTACGCTCATTGAGATTAGACTTTGGGACATTTTCGATCGACCACTTGGCCGTCAGATTGAAATAAGCGCCTACGAGGAAGATCTGTGATATGAGATTCCTAGAACCCCATTATTATAGGACAGATGAACCAACTCAAACTTTTGGTAGGGTAATCACCTATACCTCATGCAAGCCTTAAACCTAGGCTCATTGTGTGAATTGTTTGTGTGCTAAACATGACATCATGACATCATTTGCATTGCATATCATTTCTAACTATTTCAAGGACCTAGGATTTATCTTTGCTGCTTTGTAGGGATTATGGCTTCTAGAAAGACTATCCGAATCAACTTCATGGGTATCCCTTCTCAACTCAAAGAATTGGTTTCGAAATTCCCACCATGCTCGCTCATCAAAAGACATGGTTATCTACTTGATTTGGTTATCTCCGTTTTGAAGAAGATATGATGCATGTCCTATTCAGCTTCTTTGATCCCAAACACCATTGCTTTACATTTCCAGATTATCGCTTGGTTCCTACCTTAGAAGAGTTTCTAAGCTACTGGGATACCTATTCTCGACCAAATGCCATTCACCGGTTTGGAAAAGGTTCCTAAGTTCAAGACATCGTGATCCGCCTTACATCTTAAGCGCCGACATTGAAGCCAATTGGGAAACTAGAAGTGGAGTTAAGGGTTTACTTTCCAAGTTCCTAATTAAGAAAGCCCGAGAATTCCTCAAAGTTATGAGTTTCCATGCATTTGAAAACATTGTGGCCTTGCTAATTTATGGTTTGGTTCTATTCCTAACTCGGATCAATTCATAGATGTCAATGCCATCAAGTTGTTCTTACCCGCAATCCAAAGGCCTACTTTACTTGGAGACATCCTACATTCTCTCCACACTGCATTACTAAGAGACAAGGAACTCTCATGTGTTGTGTCCTGCTACTTTCAAGGTGGTTTATTTCGCACCTTCCTCCATCGCTTTTGAAGAATGAACAAAGGTTGAGATGGTCTCAAAGGTTGATGTCACTCTCTCATTCCGACATCCGTTGGAATCTTTTCTCTCAAAAGGACTTCACCTTCATCGAGGCCAGGAGAATTTCTAATGTACCACTACTTGGTATAAGGGAGGTATTACTTACAACCCTTCCTTAGCTCTACGCCGCTTGGTTTTGCTCAAGAGATGGTCCGCATGATATGCTTCTCCAAGATATTGTGTTCGACTACAATCACGATCTCCGCATTACCGACGAAGGTTCATACATGCTTGGGGCATGGTAAAGAAGATCGATACCAAGACTTTGGGGCACCCAACTCCATTCCTTGGGAACCTTACCTCAAATGGGTGAGAGCTCGAGCTCAAAACCTCATGATGCCATTCACTGCTTTACCCGTAATTATGGAACCGATGCTATAGGTGACGACCTATGCCGTTCTCCATCCCGACATGCCTACCGATTTTGAAGACTTGAAGAGATCCGGATTCAACTTAAAGAAGAAAGGGATACCTTTGAAGCTCAATGCTATGCAAGCGAGAAGAAAGTTCTAGAGTTGACAAAGCTACTTCACGAGGAGCGAAACATCAACGCTACATCGGCACCAAGAGGAAGCCATGGGAGACTTAGAGCTTTAGGATGTTTATGTTTTCTTTTATTGCTTTGAACTATCTCTTGTACTTAAAAAGAAAAAAGAATGAGAAGTACTAATAAATGTTTGTTCATTGCTTGTTTAACAAATTTAAATCTCTTAGGTCCTTGAAAACATTGCATTGCATTCACATAAACATCGCATAGCATAGCATAACATTGCATCACTGTACATTGAGATTGGTTTTCTCATTTGCTCGCTATTTATTTTAGCGTAAATGGCTCTTGAACAATCACAAAGATCTTCAAGCTCGAATGCCCGGCCAGCAGATGTTCACCAACTTGGTCCAAGGCCAAGAAGATCCAAGAAGCTCATCAACAAGAAGAAGAAGGTTGTTGGTCTCCTCAACATGGGTAGACGCTTCAAAGGAGGTCCTAAAGTGGTCACCGATTGAGCTCTCTCAAGGAAGTGTCCATACCGAGGGAGTACCAAGGGTGATGAAGGTGAGCAGGAGCCAAAGAAAGGAGGAGAGGATCATTCGATTATGGCCAAGACTGAGGAAGATGACAAGTACAAGCAACTTGAAGATCGTCTCAATGCCGTGGAAAACTTGAAAATGTCCGGCTGAACTTTGATGATCCGAGTCTTGTTCCCGTGTTGTGATTCCTCCCAAGTTCAAAGTTCCTACTTTGCCAAGTATGATGGGATGTCTTGCCCTAAGTGCATTTGAAGTCCTATGTCCGTAAGATCAATCCCCACACCGATGATGAAAGTCAGGATGCACTATTTTCAAGAGAGTTTGTCCTAACCCACTGGAATGGTACTATCACCAGAGAATGACCGTATCCGTATTTGGAGTGATTTGGCTGATGCTTTCTGCATAATATGAGTACAATGTGAATTGACACCCACTCGCATGCAACTACAAAGCATGTCTATGGGTCGTGACGAGAAGTTCAAAGAGTATGCTCAAGTGGAGAGATCTAGCAGCGAGTTCAACCACCCTTGTCCAATAGGGAGTTGGTTGATATGTTTATGGAACACCGACAGCCTTCTTCAATCATCCGATTGGAAATTCTTCATCCGGATTCACCGAGATATTGACAAAGCAGCGATTGAAGCGGTATCAAGAGTGGGAAGATCCATGTAGAGTCATCTTCAAATGTCAAGAGATCTTTTGGTGCTAAGAAAGAAGCTAATGTCGTGTATGGTCGAAAAGCCGAGCCAAGACCGACCGCACTCAACTCTGGGGCCAGATCTCCAATCCTACATCAAGACAACCTCAACGAGACAACGCGCAGAACTTAACGCGCCACGAAGACAGCTTTTAAGATCAACATGCCTTTGTCGCAAGCCTTGCAACACATGTTGAAAGCAGAGCGACACCTTGAGGGATCCTCCTCGTAATGTCAACACTTCCTCTCCAAATACAATCCTAATGCTAAGTGTGCTTACCATTCCAATAGCCCAGGCACGACATCGACAATTGTTGGGCTCAAGAACAAGATTCAAGATATGATTGAAGCTAAGCATTGAATTTGATCCTCCCGCTGAGACCAATGTGATCAACGCGCCTATGCCTAACCATGACAAGAGTTCCAATGTTGTTGGTGACGATACTTATGTTTTCAACATAGATGACTTGACCATTCCTTTGATGATCTAAGAAGAATTTGTTGCAAGTTTGTCAATCCAGATGCCCAAAGGATTGTCGTTGGTGCCCATCCGCCCGATGGTTGTGCTTGGTTGAGAAGACGTGTTCAGTATGATGGATAACCGTGAGATACTATTTCAAACCACCGTGCGTGTGTGAAGAAATGTCTAAGTTGAAGATTGACAATGCGAACGAAACTGCATCATCTGTGGGACACCTTGGGGCAGCCAAGTGGAAAATATGATTACATGGTGAAGTACATCGCCTCGATAGTTACAAGATTCCTATTGAAGATGTTAAAGCGACCGGATGGGGTGACGATTTCGTAAGACTATGCCGATGTTAACACAATAAGAATTTCCTCACGATCCTCGCCTAGAGTGGCACCTCTCATTATCACTTCTCCAAGGCCGCCCATATTCCTCCGACAAAGCTATCCCTTGGAACTATGGAGTCGATGTTTACTATCATGGCGCCAAGCAAGACCCTCTCGACCATTGAAGATCTTACCATTGAAGCTTCTATTCCCGACATTGACAACATCACCGGATAAGTAAGGTGACCGAACCTAAGGGTATTCTCTCCAGAGATCTCCTCCAAAAGACATCATGACTCCACTCGATTCCGCCTACTCAATCAATATCCCTACTAGAGGAAAGAACCAAAGGACTCATCCCGCTCAACCGTAGTACCAAAGGAAGTTATCAAGACACCTCCAAACAAGAAATGGAGGAAATTCAAGATCATCAAGAAGAGTGATTACAATGTCGTGGAATGCTAGGACAGACTCATCCAAAATTTCCATGCTCGCTTGCTTTTGTGCTCCGAGGCTCATGCTAATGCCTTGGTGAAGTTTCAAGAATGCTCATGTGCCGCAAGACACTACTACCGCATTCAAGTTTGTATTGCTAGCCCGGCGCCAACAACGGCCTAGGCTCGATGTCGATTTGACTCTGGAAAGAAACATAACAAAGCCTTGCACATCTCTCGTTGAATGCAAGGGTACTACTGTCTCATGTTTTGCTGACACCGGTCTCGCTCGAATATCCTACCAAGACTACTTTTGATCGGCTTGATGTCAAGGGTTGGTCCGAGACCAAAGGACATTATCGTGAGAGCTTTTGATGGTTCTAAGCACAGACTGGAGAACTCATCATAAAGTCGGTTCCACTTTTGACTCTACTTTCTTTGTCATGGACATCCGCCCCTTACTCTTGCCTACTTGGACGCCTGGATACATGGGGCAAAGGCGTTACCTCTACCTTGCATCGTAAACTCAAGTACCCGTGAAAGGGAAGGTCACAAGATGTGGTGAAGAAGAGTATATGGTCACCATCTACACCATTCCGATACTCGAGATGGAAGGAGAATTCTTCGAGACCCCAAGCTTTTGAAACAATTCCCGAGTCATGCCTCTGACTCTCCCACACCCTCAAGATGCTAAAGTTCCGCCTAGGATGGCCTCATTGAAAGATGCTCAAGCCGTTGTTGAAGAAGGAAAGAGTACTATTTGGGGTCACCCCGATCTTCCTTTCAAATCTAACAAGACGGTTTAGGCTTCACCATCAAGGGTCGAAGATGATACGCGAACGTGCCGCCAACTTCCTTTCCGCATCAACCGAGTGGAATCCATGCTATAGAAGACAACGACAACGACTTCGACATCGCAAGTGGATCTTCCCAACCTGATCATGGGCTCAAGAATTGGAAGATCAAGACGCTATACCAATCTCCTTTAGTCGAGTAATTGCTCTTGTTTTGTTTTGCTTTTCGATTCTTTATGTTTTGAACAATAAACTTTGAAAGCCTAGTGCCTTGCCCGGGCATCATGGCTCATTTAGGGTTATTATCTGTTCATGATTTTCATTCAATAAATTTGTTGGACTTTTGCATTCAATTGTTTGTTTTCTTTCTTTACTTTATCACCCCTTCAAAAGCTATGTGTTTCTTACACACACCCACGTGATACATCGCGTAATCACTCCGAATCTCAATAATACTATGCTAGTGCTAAATATGACTTCGATAATCCGATCTACCAAGTCAAGATGAAAGTGAGGAAGATTGTGAAGTGCCAGGAGAACTTGCCGATCGCACAAGAAGAGCGAGTTATACACCACACGAAGAGCAATGAGGTTGTGAATTTGGGTACCGACGAAGACAAAAGAGATCAAGATAGGAGCGGGTCTTGAGAATGTTAAAGAAGGATTGGTTCAGATGCTACGAGACTATATTGAGGTTTTTGCTTGGTCATACGAAGACATGCCTGTTTGACATTGATATTGTGGTACACCGATCGCCGACAAAAGAAGGTTTTCCCAAAGGTAAGGTCTGCCGATGCGTCCCGAGATGTCGAGAAAATCAAAGCCGGTTATGAAGCGCTCAACGTGGTTTCCTAGCATATTTCCTATCCCCTGGTTGCAAATGTGGTACCCGTACTAAGAAAGATGGTAAAGTACGAATGTGTGGATTACGTAGATCCGAACAAAGCAAGTCCGAAAGACGATTTCCACTTCCTCATATTGATGTTCGTTGACAACACCGCCAAGATAAGGTTTTCCTTCATGGATGGTTTCTCCTACATAATCGATTAAAATGGCTCTCAAGACATGGAGAAGACTACTTTTGTTACACGTGGGGCACTTTCTCTACAAGGTTATGCCGCTCGGATCAAGAACGCAGTGCCACTTATCGTCATATGGTGACATTGTTTCATGACATGATTCATCACGAGATAGAGGTCTACGCCGACATGATAGCTCGATCACGCATGAAGAAGAACATCTTGATCATTTGCGTAAACTATTTGATGATTGAAGAAGCATGATCGAGACTTAATCCCAACAAGTGCACCTTTGGAGTCGATCCGAAAACTCCTAGGGTTTGTTGTCGTGGAAAAGGTATTGAAGTTGACCCGCCAACGTTAAAGCTATTCAAGAGATGCCACCGACCGAGAAGGAAGTCGAGGTTTCGGCCGACTAAACTACATCGCCGATTCATTGCACACCTAATCGCTACTTGTGAGCCAATCTTCAAGTTACTTAAGAAAGATCAAGTAGTAAATGGAACGACGATTGCCGATCGCTTTTGACAAAATCAAGGAGTACCTACAGTAATCCTCCTATCCCGATGTCGCCAAGGAAGACCTCTTATCATGTACTTGATGTTAGAAACTCAATGGGGTGTGTGTTGGGCAACATGACGAGTCTGGTCGAAAAGAGCATGCAATATACTACCTTAGCAAAAGTTTACCGATCGTGAAACAAGATACTCACAGCTTGAGAAAACTTGCAACGCTTGGCTTGCGCCGACTAAGACAAGATATGTTGACTCACACTACCTTGTTGATTTCTAAGATGGATCCGATAAAATACATCTTTGAGAAACCAGCTCTCCTGAAGAATAGCAAGATGGCAAATGATCTTGACCGAATATGACATCCAAGACACTTCTTAGAAAGCGATCAAAGGAAGTGTGGTAGCCGATCATTTGGCTCATCGTCAAGATGACTATCGCCTATGCAGCTCAATTTCCGATGAGGATGTTCTACTAGTTACAGGAAGAACTGTGCCTGCACGAAGGACCCGAACCAGGATCCCGATGGACTATGGTCTTGATGGAGCCTCAAACGCATTTGGCAATGGCATTGGCGCCATCATCACATCCCCAAAGTGACATACTTTCACCGCCAGATTATGTTTCAATTGCACCAATGGCCGAATACGGCGTGCATCATGGGTATCAAAGTCGCTATTGACTTAAGAATCAAGTTCTTACAAGTATATGGAGACTCACTTTAGTGATCACCGATTATGGCGGGATACGAAGCATCCGAATCTCATTCCATATCGAGAGCATGTTCGAGTTTGATCCCCTATCAAGAGATTACTTTGATCACATTCCACGAGAAGAGAATCACATGCACGACTACTATGTCGCCTATGTTCAAGGTTAGATGGGACAACGAGGCTCCCTAGATCATCATTGAGAGGTTCGACTAACCAACAGATTGTTGTGAGCTTGACGCAGTAAGAGAAACCTTGGTACTATGACGGAAGAGGTATCTTGAGACTCGTGAATATTCCGCAGGGCATCTGTCAATGATAAGAAGTTCATGAGAAGATTTGCATCCAAATTCTTTCTCAAAGAACGACATTTTATACACGCAACCACGACTTGTGCTTATCTACTGTAGACCGTAAAAAAGAATGCGATCATGGAAGAGTTACACGAAGGCACATTTGGTACCCACTCCAAGGACACACCATGGCTAAGAAGATTTTGAGAACAAAGTTACTATTGGTCCACCATGGAAGTCGATTGTCACCGCTTATGCTCGATCTTGTCACAAATGCCGATTTATGCCGACAAAGTGCACGTATCTCCAAGATCAATGTTTTAACTTCTCCTTGGCCTTTGCAATGTGGGCATTGACATGATTGGAGAAATTAAGCCCACGGCTTCCAATGGACATCGCTTCATCCTTGTAGCAATCGATTATTTACCAAGTGGGTAGAAGCACCTCGATGCATCTCGTTACAAGAATGTTGTGGCTCGATTTATCAAACATAATCTTATATGTCGGTATGGCACTCGAAAGGATTATCACGATAACGGTTCCAATCTCAACAATAAGATGATCACCGAACTCGCACGCAGCTCAAGATCAAGCATCACAACTCTTCTCCTTATCGCCTAAGATGAATGGCGCAGCGGAAGCCGCCAACAAGAACATTAAGAAGATCATACGTAAGATGACGTGACTTACAAAGATTGGCATGAGATGTTACCATTTGCTCTTCATGGTTATCGCACTACAAAGACGAACATCAACAGGGCAACCCCTTCTCTCAGATACGGTGGAAGCCGCCTTACCCATCGAGGTTCAGATACCTCAACCGTAGTCCTCCAGACGCAGAGTTAGGCGAAGACGATCGTCCGCACTCTTGACCAGATTAATTTGATTGATGAGAAACGATCGATCCATCCGCCACGGATGATTTATCAAACGAATGATCGAGCATTTAACAAGAAGGTCAAACATCGAGTCTACCAAGTCGGTGATCTAGTAGTCAAGCGATCATTCTTCTACAAGGTGATCCTGGGGCAAATGGACTCCCACCTATGAGGGACCGCTTGTAGTCAAGACAATATTCTCCTGGAGCTATGATACTTAGCACCATGGATGGTGAAGACTTCCCACACCCCGTGAACGCAGACATAGTCAAAAATACTACGATAAAGAGACCCGCTAGGTCGACGAACCTAGGCAAAAATAAGGCATCCCGCGAACCAAAAGGTTCGGCAAAATTAAGGATATATACAAAACATGTACACCCGCAAGTCGAAACCCGAAAAGGCTTGGGAAAAAGGGTATCCCGTAGACTCGAAAACCCGAAAGGGCGGTCTAGGCAAAAGTTAGATTTATGTACGACTATGTCTCTTCCAGATCACCGCCTGCACTACTATTAGCATTCAAGGTTCAAATGGCTAAGATCACCTACTCACTTTCTACTCACAGCAAGGAGATGAGATAGTTGAAATATATGAGTACTAGCATAGTTGGAACTTAACGAGATCGTTTCCGCATAGCTTTTTACCTTTCTTGTGTACAAACTACTTGGCCATACGCCACCTTTCAAATAAATACAGCTTCTTTCTCTTTACAATTTCTGTTGTTGTTATTTGCAATAAGTCCAACGTTTGCTTTGAATGACTATACACATTTGACAATAAAAATCTCTTTGCAAACATACGAAAAGTGGACATGCAAAAGTACTTACTACAGGCTCCAGGAGTTGGGATGACGACGAAAGTCACCAAATAGTTCCCCACAGAACATAATCCCCCACAAAGGTGTCACTCACAACACACCATCCCCATCGGAGTATATGTCAAGCAGTGATTCCACTCAACCGAGCAACGTTACATCAGTCTCCAAGCAGTAACACTTCATCCCCAGCGGATCTTTCTCAATCCTTCCCCTTCTCCCAAAGCAGTTATCCGACCCAAGACTTGGTCAGATAGTGCATCGGAGGAAGCATACATCTTCATTCCCAAGCCAGAGATTACAACGGGATCCTGACTCTTCCAGCCCGGTCTCTCAGCAACTATCAAATGCTCTCCAGCGAGATCTGCACCCAAAATCCCCAGTAGAGCATCACCTAAATTTCCTCAGCAGGATCTATATACAAGGTCCCCAACGGATCGCCTCCAAGATTCTCCTCAACAGGGTCTATATATGAGATCTCCAACGACGAGCCTCTCAAATCTCTACCTTCCTCAACAACGTCTAGGCCTAAGACTTGGTCAGATAGTGCATCGGAAGAATCCAGGATATCTTTCTTCTCCTTCAAAAGCGGAGTTTCCACCTACACAATTCCCCAAGCGGAAGTCAGAAATCTTCAAGCAGAACATCCGCATCTTCTTCAAGATGGATATGTTTTGAAATATCACAACATCTATCATTCATACATTTCTCATAAAGTCATAATTCATGCATATGTCATTCATATACACTGTCATGCATCATATTTTGCATAAAACTAACAAATATTCTATCAAAGTTTTCTTGTTTTCTCCAAAATGTAAATACTCGACGCAAACAGGTCCAGGATTAAGCCCCGAGCCGACGGGAAAACTATTTGAAAGACCGCCTTTGCAAACAGGTCCAGGATTAAGCCCCGAGCCGACGGGAAAACTATCTGAAAGACCGCCTCCGACGATTGGTCCAAGATTAAGCCCCGAACCGACGGAAAACTATCCGAAGACCTCCCGTTATCCTCCGATAATGTGCAATGGATCAAACACCGATGCACAACAGGAAGCTATCCACCTTTTGCCAACTACAATCTCCCCGAGTAATCGACACTAAGATTTATTCGACAAAGAACTACGTAGTCTAGCATACGACTCTCGCCTGCCTTGGATGGCATCTTAAGCCCATCTCCGACTATTTGTCAACATTTCTTCACTTTCAGAATGCTGCATATATGGTTAAAAATCAATACAAACCAATAACCTCATTCAAGGTGAACACGAAGTCTAACGACTCCCCTGTGGCATTTTAAGCCCATCTCCTCTCCGTTCCAGGAACATCTACAGAGTCTAACATACGACTCACTCCCCAGCATCGACCTTTCTAGATGGCATCTTAAGCCCATCTCCGTCAATTCTCCTATCAACAACCTCGAGTCTAGCGACGACTGCCCTCAAATAAGTCTCCAACTTCTCCAAATGGCATCCGAAGCCCATTCCCGCATCATCCACCAACAATGAGTGCAAATTTTGTGTATTGAGTGTTCAATCATCTTCTACCTTCGTGTCGCGAAAGACAAGCATGTCAATCTAACCTCCAAAGACAAGAAGATTGAACAGGGCAGCTGTCATACCCCAAAATTTTCCCTCCATCTACTCAAGAGATTTCATACATCCATACTCAAGGATTCCTCAAGAGTTGATCAGACAAACTCTCTCCTAGACAATCAACCCAAACTAGGGTTTGGTATCTCTCAAGTCAAGATGGATTTCCAACACCTCCAATGGTCTTCATGCCTCCTCATATGCTTCAAAGATTCTCCATGTCAAGTTTCAAGCCTCACAAGTCAAGTTTCTACAATTGCTCAAATGGTTGAAAATCGTGTATTGGACAAAAGTCAACTATGGTCAACATACAAACTTCATAATTTTGGTCAACATCCTCATTTTGAAGTTACATACATCATTTGATCAAGGGTTGATCATGATTCATCAAGAAAACTCAAGATTTGCCCAAAAGTCAAACTTTCTAAATTAGGGTTTCTAGATGAAAAGTCGAACTTTGATCGATCATAACTTTCTTAAATTTTCCACCACCTCTTGTTTTGAAGGAAATTCAATTTCTACAACTTCATGTCTCACAAGAATGTCCAAAAATGCTTCATTTGAGAGGTATAGCTCAAAACATTACGTGTCATTTTCAAAGTCAACAAAAGTCAACTATTTGTTTTGAAGATATATTGAGCATGGTAACTCCAATTGAGATGAAACCAAAGACATTGGTTATAGGACTCTTAGAGCTTTCCAAAAGTCCAAGAACACTCAAAATGTGGAAAATTGAGCAAGTTACACCATCCACAAGTTGGGCAATTTTGGAAGAATGCACAAAGAGATATCAAAAATCAAATCTTTGCAAATGGGCCTACTTTTTCTTCATCCTAACTTGTTCTCAAGCAATTAGGAGTGTCCAAGCCCAAAGCCACGAATTTTTGATTTATTTTTCTATTTAATTTGTAATTTATTTATTTAAATGCAAATTAAATCTTAAAATAAATTATAAAATTGAAATTAATGGCAAGATTGATTTTATTCTTTCCTTAAGGTCCAATTAACTCACAAATGCCAAATTCAAATTGGAGCAAGAGGCAAGATTGGATTGAAATTGATCAAGCTTTGAAGATTTGATTTTCATGGAAATATCAAATTTGATTTCCATTGAATATTGATTGATTCTTTCCAAATTAATCCCAAATCCATCCAAGATAAATACATGATGCATACCTATCAAGAAAGAGAAAAAATTGCTCTACAAACCCTATTCCAAAGCTCAAAACCACAAGCAAGTGGTAACCCTACTTCCACCGCTTTCAATCGCTTTTGAGGTGTCCAACACATTGCTTGACATCTCCCGAGTCGATTCGACCTTCACTTTGCCAAAATCATCAAGAATCAAAGAATCCAAATCGGTTTGTTCAAGAAAATTTCAAAATCGATTTCAATTATCATGCATTTTAACATGTTTTATTGTTGTTTTTGTGATTAGTGAGAAGTTTGTGTTTATCCGGCATGTTAATTGTATTTCCATAGCTCGAACTCGATATGCCATAGCTAGGGTTCCCGAACATGATTTAGGTTTCCTTAAACGGAAAAATTGAACCTCAAGAATTCGAATGACGTCTGAATCGAACCATGGTCTTAGAATTCATATTACTTGTGTATGATTTTTGATTTTGTTAGTTATAGAGCCAAGGCCGACGCCGAATTTTCAAAAATTTGAATCGGGAAGATGAAGTCCGCGCAGTTTGATGCAACCAGAGATGACGCGTGCTTGTAATCCATTCGCCCAATTTTCAAACACGTGGGCAGGATGGTCAAGGCATGGCATTGGAAAGAGGTCCGGTTCGATTCCATAGACCATTTGCTTTTCCAGCTTTTACAAGTTTGCATTTTTCCATATTTTCTATATTTTCATATTTATTTAATATTTCCATATTATTTTAATTGTTTTCATGATTTTTATTCTGCATTAAAAATTACCAAAAACATTTTTTCTTTTTACATTATTTTCATAAAAATCTTTATTTAATTTAATAAATTAAAAAATATAATTTTTGCATGCATATTTATTTTATTTTTATTTTAGCATTTAAATCATTATAAATTGCATTTTAATTATTAAATCTTTTCCAAAAAAAATCCCAAAAAATTATTTTAACTTATTTATCTTATTTCCAGCATATATTAATTTTCTCATATTAAGATTTGCATTTTTCTAACACTTTTTCTCTTGTTCGATTCATATTGCATTTTCCGATTTCTCATTCTTTCGCAGGTTGCTCCGATTCGGACGTTTTCTTTTATTATATTTTTTTTCCAATAATGTAATTGCTCATGGGTTGTAATAGTTAATTAGGCTTTTATTTTCCGCAAGTTTAAATTATGTATCTGCCCCAAAGCCTTGTAATAGCGTAGGTTTTACTTTCCGCACCTTTACATTCCCGCTTACATTTTATTTTACACCCTTATCAATTGCTAGTAATTAGGGTGTATGGAAAGATAATAATTGGACATAGCTCACACTAATCTTCAAGATAAAATATCCGAATTTGACACATTTCTTTCACACATGCACCACTTAGGTAATTTCTCTCGATGCTTTCGATTTCAAATGGTCCTCGAACGTAGAGGTATTCTATCGTTGCCTTCCAAACAAATCATCATAGTCCCTTCGATACAAAGATCATAAGACCCACTATGTCGCCTCCGAATACATGATCTTGACCTCGATTGTCGCCTATGAAAATGATGATAGTCCTTCGAATGTGCTAGGATACTTCCTACAAGTTGCTTTCTATGACCATCCGATGTCCCTTCGAATGTCCCGCTTACATCCAACGAATGGAGCTACCTACTAACTAATGGTATGGCTAGCGCTATTCTAAAGGAATGTAGAAGTACAACAAAACGACCAATTCTGAGTGGGTAAATAAGTCTTTTAGTTGCTTGCTCTAAACCAAATGCTTTTCACACCACACACTTTTTTCAAAATTCTTTTCAAAACAAAAACATTTCCGAACACTTTGTATACACTCCTACATGAGTCATTACAAAGTCAAAGTGAAATGCCTTTTTCAAAACATCTTTGTCAAACACACAGAAAGCAATTTTTAAAAAGTGATCTAGAGCAACTAAGAGCCCGTAGATAACTACGGATGGAAAGGGGTGCTAATACCTTCCCTTTTCATAACCATTCTCCACTCGTAATCTAACGAAGGTCTTTTTCTTACTTTTACCTTCCCTTAATTGATAAAATAAAAGTCGGTGGCGACTCTTGCTATCCGCACATTTGATACAAAAATCCTACAAAGTCGGTCACAGACATACCCCACGATTGAGCACGGTCGGTTTTGGCTCGGCTTTTCTGACCATACACAACATTAGTTTCTTTCTTACCACCAAAAGATCTCTTCGAAGCATTTGAGGATGACTCTACCGAATCTTTCCACTTGATACCATTCAATACGCTGTCAATATCACCGATGAATCTCAGCTTCCAATCGATGATGAAGAATGGTCCTGTTGTTCCCATAAACATATCAACCAACTCCCTATTGGACAAGGGTGGTTGAACTCCTTCTAGGTCTCTATTTCGAGCATATTCTTTGAACTTCTCATCACAACCCATAGACATGCTTTGTAGTTGCATGCGAGTGGGTGTCAATTCAGATTGTACTATATCGTCAGAAATCATCACCAAGTCACCCAAGTACGGATACGGTCATTCTCTAGCTGATAATACCACTCCAATTGAGTTCCTGACAAACTCTCTTGAAAATAATGCATCCACAACTTTCTCGTCATCGGGGTTGATCTTTGGACATAGGACTTCAAATGCGACAAGACATGCCATCATATTTGGCAAAAGTCGAACTTTGAACTTGGGAGGAATCACCACACCGGGGACAAGACTCAGATCATCAAAATTCAGCCCGACATCTTCGTGTTTTCCACTACATTCAGACGGTCTTCAAGTTGCTTGTACATGTCATCTTCATCAGAGTACTGGCTATAGTCAGAGCGATCCTCTCCCTCTTTCTTAGGCTCACGCTGGTCATCATCATTGCCCTTGACACTCCCCTCATTCTTGACACTTCCTTCAGAGAGCTCTATCCGGCTAACCCTTTTAGGACCACCTTTGTAGCGTCGGCCCATGTTGAGAAGACCAACAACCTTCTTCTTTCTGTTGACGAGCTTCTTCAGATCTTCTTGGCCTTGGACCAAACTGGTGAACATTTTCTTAAACTGAGCATTCTGAGCCTGGAGATCTTTGACAGATTGTTCAAGAGCCATTTCTGCTAAAATAAATAGCGAGAAAATGAGAAAACCAATCTTCAACGTACCTGTGATGCAATGTTATGCTATGTTATGCATTGTTTATGCGAATGCAATGCAATGTTTTCGAGGACCTTAGAGATTTAAATTTGTTAAACAAGCAATGAACAAACATTTATTAGTTCTCTTTTTATTCTTTTTTCTTTTTAAGTACAAAAGATAGTTCAAAACAAACAAAGAAAAACATATAAACCCTAAAGTTCTAAGTCTCCCATGGGCGCCTCTTGATGCCGAGGTAGGCTGATGTTTCGCTCCTCGTGAAGTAGCTTGGTCAACTCTAACACTTTCTTCTCACTTGCATAACACGAGCTTCAAAGGTATACCTCTCTTTAAGTCAATCCGTGATCTCTTCAAATCTTCAAAATCAGAGGCATGTCGATGGAGAATAGTATAGGGTACGTCACCTATAGCAACAGGTTCCATAATTACTGGTAACACGGGTGTAAACGTCATCATGAGGTTTTGAGCTCGAGCTCGCACCCATTTGAGGTAAAGTTCCCAAGGAATGGAGTTCTGGTGCCCCCAAAGTCTTGGTATCAGTCTTCTTTACCATGCCCTAAGCGTGTATGAACCTTCGTCGGTAATTTTGGAGATCGTGATTATAATCGAACACAATATCTTGGAGAAGCATACCATGTGGACCATCTCTTCGAGCAAAACCAAACTGACGTAGAGCTAGAGGAGGGTTGTAAGTAATACCTCCCCTTATACCAAGGAGTGGTACATTAGGGAATTCTCCACAACGCTCAATGAATGTGAAGTCCTTTTGAGAGAAAACACTCCAACGGATATCTAAATGAGAGAGTGACATTAATCTTTGAGACCACTTCAACCTTTGTTCGTTCTTCAAAACTGATGGAGGAAGGTGCGAAATAAACCACCTGGAAAATAACGGTATGCAACACATGAGAGTTCCTTGTCTTTTGATGGTACGAGTGTGGAGAGAATGTAGGATGTCTCCAAGTAAGGTAGGCACAGGATTACGGGTAAGAAACAACTTGATGGCGTTGACATCTATGAATTGATCCGAGTTAGGGAATAGAACCAAACCATAGATTAGCAAGGCCACAATGTCTTCGAATGCATGGAAACTCATAACCTTGAGGAATTCTCGGGCTTTCTTAATTAGAAACTTGGCAAGTAAACCCTTAACTCCACTTTTTGTTTCCTAATTGGCTTCAATGTCTGAGCGCTTAAGATGTGAAGCTGATGCAATGTCTTCGTACTTAGGAACCTTTTCTAAACTGGTGAATGGCATTTGGTCAAGAATAGGTATCCCAAGTAGCTTAGAGAACTCTTCCAAGGTAGGAACCAACTGATAATCTGGGAATGTAAAGCAATGGTGTTTCGGATCGAAGAACTGGAATAAGACGTGCATCATATCTTCTTCAAAACCGGAGATAACCAAATCAAGTAGATAACCATGTCTTTTGACAAACTGAGCATGATCAGGAATCTCTGAAACCAATTCTTTGAGCTGAGAAGGTATACCCATGAAGTTGATTCGGATAGTATTTCTAGAAGCCATAATCCCTACAAAATAGAGCAAAGATAAATCCCTAGGTCCTTGAAATAGTTAGAAATGAGATGCAATGCGAATGATGTCATGATGTCATGTTTAGCACACACAAACAATTCACACAATGAGCCTATGTTTAAGGCTTGCATGAGGTATAGGTGATTACCCCACCAAAAGTTTGAGTTGGTTCATCCTGTCCTATAATAGTAACCGGGTTCTAGGAATCTCACACCATTGATCTTTCTCGTAGGCGTTTATTTCAATACGACTACCAAGTGGTCGACTGAAAATATCCCAAAAGTCTAATCTCAATGAGCGTAGCATCGAGTACCAGCCAACCTTACTCTGCACCAAAGCCGTCCATCTCACTACCTTCTAATGGCCAAGATGGGTCAATTAAGGTTCTAAAAGTTTAGTTAGTGCTTGATGACACCACGCAGAAGCCAAATACTATCCTCAACTTGGAAATGAAGAGTATCAGGACATCCAAAGCGTCACACTAACGTAGCCATCATGTTGACCGTTTCGATATACGTCTAACGGTCGCGACGATTTATTGCTACTTACCTAAAAGGAAACCCGGATCTGGGTGTAGGATCCCCCACAAATATAATACCCAAGCAACCCTTAAAGATAAAGCATACAAATCAAACAGAAAACAGTAAAACTGATCTAGAAATCCCTAAAGCATTCTCTCTTTAGAGTGTATCCCCGATAGAGTCGCCAGTTCTGTAATACGGTGAACTGACTTTGTAGGTTTTTATATCGCAAATGTGCGGATAGCAAGAGTCGCCACCGACTTTTCTTTTATCGAATTAAGGGAAGGTGAAAAGAACAGGAAAAGACCTTTGTTAGATTCTGAGTAAGGGAGAAGGTTATGAAAAGGGAAGGTATTAGCACCCCTTTCCATCCGTAGTTATCTACGGGCTCTTAGTTGCTCTTAGATCATTTTAAAATTGTGCTTTCTGTGTGTTTAAAAAATGTTTTGAAAAGGCATTTCGCTTTGACTTTGTAATGATTCATGTAGGAATGTATACAAAGTGTTCGGAAATGTTTCATTTTTGAAAAGAGTTAAACTTTGACAAAAGTGTGAGGTGTGAAAAGCATTTTGATAAAGCAAGCAACTAAAAGTCTTATTACCTACTCAGTTTGGTCGTTTGTTATTTTACGCCTTTAGAATAGCGCTATCTATACCATTAGTTGGTAGGTAACCCTATTCGCTGGATGTAAGCGGACATTCAAGGGACATCGGATGGTCATAGAAAGAAACTTGTAGGAAGTATCCTAGCACATTCAAGGACTATCATCACTTTCGAGGCGACAATCGAGGGTCAAGATCATGTATTCGGAGGCTTACATCGTGGGTCTTATGATCTTTGTATCAAGGGACTATGATGATTTGTTTGAAGGCAACGGTGCTAGAATACCTCTACGTTCGAGGGACTTGACCATTTGAATTCGTAAAGGCAACGAGAGAGAATTACTCTAAGGGGTGCATGTGTGAAAAAGTGTGTTGATTTCAGGTATTTTATCTTGAAAATTATGAGTGGTCTATGTCCAATTTTAGTCTTGCCCACACGCCTAAATACTAGCAGTTTATAGGGTGCGGAAATTAAATTGCGGAAAGATAAATCATACGCTATTACATGGCTTTGGGGCAGATACATAATTGAAAATGTGGAAAATAAAAGTCCTAATTAACTATTACATCCCATAGGCAATTACATAATATGAAAAGAAAACGATAAAAAATTGTCCGAAACGGGATAACCTGTGAACAGATGAAAAATCGGGAAATGCAAGGAAATCGAATAAGAAGAAAACGTTAGTAAAAATAATAATTTTTGAATGAGAAAAAGTTTTCATGCTGGAAATAACATTAATATGCTAAAATAATTTTTTGGGATTTTTTGGAGTTAATTTAATAATTAAAAATCAATTAAAAGTGATTTAAAAGATAAAATAGAGATTAAATTAAATATGCATGCAAAAATAATATTTTTAATTTTATAAATTAAATAAACATTTTCTGAAAATAATGCAAAAAGAAAAATATTTTTTGGTGTTTTTTAATGCATGATAAAAATATTTAAAGTTAAATTAAAATGAATGGGAATATTAAAGAAAATAGAAAAAGAAAAATAGAAAAATGTGAAGTTTGTAAAAGAGAAAAGGAAAATCGGTCCTGGCAGGGGTTGAACTCATGACCCTTGAGAGCATCTTCAAACAGTCAGCGCCTTAACCACTGGGCCATGTGACATTTGGTGTTTGGAACATTGAAATCAATTGAATAAAAGTGATTACGTGTCCTGGGAAGGTTTGAAACAACAAGTGGACCCTGCGCACGAGAGAGCGAATTAGAGTGAATGCCACGCATGCCTCGCCGGTTTCAACACGCCGAGCCCTAGCTCCTATGCCTTCTCCGATCAGTCCAAAGTTCAAACCTGCAAAATAAGCCAAATAAAGAACAAAGGAAGACCTTATCCCCCTAAATCGGACCCTGCGAATCCAATGGTGATATTGGTTTTCTCTGAAAATGCTTGTACAAGCCGGTTCGACTCAAACAGCTCGCGAAGCCCTAATCATGGCAAATAGGTTTCTGGACGTTCAAGCTGCATGTAATGGTTCTAATGTGACCTAACAATCATCCTGAGTTCAAATAAACTTACAAATAACATTAGCAATGCATGAATTTATGAAGTCAAATTTGAGAAAGAATTCAAACCGGTGAGAGTTAGATGGCTTGATCTGGGACGATTTAGCTTCGAGTAAGAGTATGGTTCGATTCCTGGGAACCTCAGGAACACAAAGGAAGGCTTGGATTGGATTGAAACTTGCTGCAAATTGAAATTCGATTTTTCCAACTTTGAGAAATTTTTGGACAAAATAAGGGCTATGCTTTGAGCTAGGGTTTCGTGTCCTTTGTGGCATCTTGTCTATTTATAGAGTGTATTAGAGAGGAAAAAGAAGGAAAAAAGATTTGATCATGAATGTGCCATAAATATTTTTCAAATAAAATCAAATTTTGGAGAAAATTTGATTTTCTCTTTAATGTGAGAGCTAGCACGAATTAGGCATGTTCCATGGGCTATCTTGGACCTCAAGTTTGATATAAATTCGCTCCTTTTGGAAAAATATCTTATTTTCATATTTTATATAATTTAATTTTGAATTAAATGGTTTAAAATCCAAAAATAAATCAATAAAATAGAAAATTGCCATGGCCAAGCATTTATGGGTCACAAATAATGTCATGAACAAGTTTGGATCAAAAGCTTATAGGCCCATTTGGAAAATTTTGCATTTTGACCAAAATGTCCTTTTGTGCATTTGTCCAAAATTGCCCAACTTCTGAATAGTGTATCTTGCTCAATTTTCCACATTTTTGAGTGTTCTTGGACTTTTTGGAAAGCTCTAGGAGTACTCTAACCAACCTTTTTGGTCTCATCTCAATTGGAGTTTCCATGCTCAATATATCTTCAAAACAAAATGTTGACTTTTTGTTGATTTTGAAAAGGACCTGTAATGTTTTGATCCATACCTTCCAAATGAAGCATTTTTTGAACATTCTTGTGAGACATGAAGTGTTAGAGAATTGAATTTCCTTCAAAACAAGAGGTGGTGGAAAAATTTCTGAGAAAGTATGAAGAAGTTATGCTCAGTCAAAGTTTGGTTGACTTTTTACTAAGAAACCCTAATTTGGAAAGTTTGACTTTTGAGCAAATCTTGAGTTTTCTTGATGAATCATGATCAACCCTTGATCAAATGATGAATGTAACTTCAAAATGAGGATGTTGACCAAAAATTATGAAGTTTGACTGTATGTTGACCACAGTTGACTTTTTGTCCAATACAACTGATTTTCAACCATCTGAGCAATTGTTTGAGGAATCTTGACTTGTGAAGCTTGAAACTTGACATGGATAATATTTGAAGCATATGAGGAGTCATGATGACCATTGGAGATGTTGGAAGTCCATCTGGATCTGAGAATTGCCAAACCCTAGTTTGGGTTGATTGTCTAGGAGAGGGTTCGTCTGATCAACCCTTGAGGAATCCTTGAGCATAGATGTATGAAACGTCTTGAGGAATAGGAAGGCAAATTTTTGGGTATGACAGCAAGTCAACATAAGAAGCATGGTTCAAACTCAACATATCCGACATAGATACACAGTAATTGCTTCTTCGAAACACAACATGGATATGAATTAAGTTCTAAACACAATATATCTAGACATGTAAACAAAACAAAAGACATGTCCACACTTGAATCACCTAAATATTTCTTCAATATACTTTGAAGAACAAAATGCAATATTTAAATAGGATTAAACACTCTCACTAGTAATCATGCACATCCGGAATAAGTCATGCATTCATCAAAACAAGTTAAATGAGCAAAATGGAAACAAAGATCACTAAGGACTTTCAAGGGTTGTAACTTGGCTTGGGTTAAAAATAAAGGATATTTATGTACAAAGCCATTGAAACAAAATTGGGTAAAGATAATGAAGAGCATTTCACAACATCATTCCCACTTCCTTCTTATTTATCACAACCACTTCTTTCTATTTCCCACACAATGATCCTCCTTTTCTTTTCTTTTTCAAGATCTTTTCATATACATTTTTTTTTCTTTTTTCTATTCAATCTCTCTTTTTTTTTTCTTTAGGATCATCCTTTCATCAATTCAAGGTTTTTTTTTATCAACCTCCCCAACTTTCAATTCATCAATCCTTTTTATTTAAGAACATGCTCTTCAAAGGGTTAATCAACAATAGGGTTGGTGTTTACAAACAAGAAAAATTTATAGAATGAATCATCCTTGAATTTTCATAGATTATCAACAACTATTAAGTGGCCTACTTAACAACTAGTTGATTTTGATAGATTCATTCCACAAATTCGATTTTTAAGCTCAAAAGGGTTCACTAAGATTCAGTCACTCACGGTTAATTGAAGCCCTTTTGGAATTGATGGTTTTTCTCATAGTGCACAAAAAATTTGCCTTGATCCTTTCTAAGTTTCCAAGATGTTAACAACAAATTAAGATTAAACATGAATCAAACGAGTTAACATAACTACTAGAACTCTCAATTTTTGGTATAAGGTGGAAAGCTTCTCACCTTTGTGGTTTAAGTCCTAATGATTCAAACATGAACACAATTTTTTTTTATGTACATGCCAAGATATTTTGCATAAAGCACAAATTTCATAGACATGTTAACATTCTACAAAACGATTAAAAATGTACCTTAATTGTGGATCAAGTTGAGAATAATATCATCACCATCACTTTTTGGTGAAACACACTTACTTACTTTTGAGCACCAGTGAAAAACCAGGACAAACTAAAAGAAATACAATTTAAAATAAACAAGGTATAACTTAAAAAGATATGGCAAAATAAATAAAAAGACACCCCAAAATGGTGTTTTAAAATAAAAAGTACTTAGGCATATTGCCTTAAAATGTAAAATTTGGAATTACAAAACACATCCTAAAAAGGATGGCAACCAACAAAATACAACTAAAGTCTTAAGAAACTAAAACTAAAACATAAACTAAAACCAAAAGGACTAAAATAAAACAAAGGAAACAAAAAATCAAGCCTCTAGAATAAAATCTCCTAGAGTATCCGAACTAGAACCATCATCACCATTATCATCATCCTCCTCATCCTCATCAAGATCAAGATCTCCTACCTCCTCCTCAAGATTTGGCCCGACCCGACCTCATCAATAACACCGCCTATTGTCGTGTCATACAGCAGAAAACAACCATATCACGCTTATAGAGTCCCATTATCGCCTAGGATAAGTAAGGGCACATTTGATTCGCTCCCCCTTGGAGGTATAGCTTAATGCAACCCTTTTCAACTCTTTCACAATCAATCGGCCAAAATCAATCTGAGCTTCATCAAGCATGTATGCAATAAGGCCGGTTGTTTCCATTGGTATTGAGGAGGTGTGGCTTCTGGGCCGCAGGTTATACAAGGCCACACAAATAAGTACCTGGGCTCTTGTCTTTAGGCTTGACCTGTTGAACTTCAATGGTTGGCCAGCTCTATTCAATTCATAAGAATGCCTAGTCCAACAGATTTTATTCCTCAACATCTCAAAGTCCCAATTACTACGAGCTAGGTGCTCATGGTAGACATCCAATTCCTCCTCAGGGGCTGTCCAGTTAATGCCAAAAAAGCTATTGATGGAGGAGCGAGAGAAAGAAACAGCCTTGCCCCGAACCAATGTGGTAAACTGGAAAGGGCTCCCATCCTTTGGTAGAGCATTCACATAAAATTCACGAACTAGCTCTACATTAACCTTAGATTGGGGCTCACAAAGAACTCCCAATCCGTATTTATCTAGAATAGCATCACAACTAGAGTAGTGCCCACGATCATTCAGGCGAATAATTCTTTCAGACCAAATGTTTCTCTCCTCAAGCTCCTTGTACATGGCCTCCTATTCAGGCCCCAGAAATCGTGTCCCATCAAAAGGATTGGGTCTTGAGGACCCTGCTCCGGCTGACATGACTCTTTGTCTCTTGGGAGGCATATGAAACAACACCAAAATCAACAAAATTTGACACCGAAATGTCCGTTAGACTTGAGTCATGCAAACATCAGTGCAAAATAACCAAACCAAGCATCAAGAATTAACAAAATGACAAAAAACACAGCAGAAAATTTTTTCAATATATAGATCGCTAAGCGGTCTCATGATATCGTAAATTTTTTCTCCAAAAGCGAATTTCCCTGTGAATCTAACCCTATGCAAAGTGAAAATCCTATCCTAAACATCATATACAGTCACAACATCCTAATTCTAACATTAAAACCCTAAAATCCTAAATCCTAACATGCAAAGGCAGAAAACACGAAATTATAGAGGGAAAGTGAAAGATAAACAAACCTTGATGCTTGAATGAGTAGAAAACACAGGAAATTTGCACAAATTTGACTTAGGGTTGAAAGGATTTGAAATTTTCTTTGAGAGGAAGAGAGGGAATGGTGTTCTTGGTGAGAATGGGAAAAAGAAAAAGAATACAAACCCTATTCTATTTAAAAAACGAACCAGGCCAACAAGTTGGGCATGGGTAAACTAAGTTAAAAATTAATTTTTTTTTACTACAGATCGCGCTAAGCGCGACCCCCATCGCGCTAAGCGCAAAATGTTCTATTTGATGGGGGTAGAAATCGCGCTAAGCGCGATCTACAGAATTTCAGAAAAAGCTTGAAAAACCAAAAAATTGATTAGGACACTAACAAAATGACTACAACATTAAATACTTACAATGTTGGGGTGCCTCCCAACCAGCGCTTTGTTTAACGTCGTTTCGAGCTCGACGGTTCATGATGATGCTTCAAGGGTCGATGAAAGGAATGACACCAACGTCACGATTTACTCCTCCACCATGGTAAACCTCCATGATGTCCTCCTCGGTAGCATCAGTTCGGAAAGTGTCATGTTTGCCCTTGGGATGCTTTAGGGCTTCAAAAAGATTGAAAGTTACCTCCTTATCTTGCACTCTTACTTTCATAATTCCATCATCAATATCAATCATCATTCGGGCAATCTTCATGAATGGTCTTCCAAGAATTAATGGCACATCATGATCCTCCTCCATGTCAACTGTAACACCCCAATTCTACCCCGCGTAATTAATAATAACATCAGAGTTTCAAAATTTCATTTAACAAAATTGAGGCATCACATATTCGCATTTCCATCAATTCGCATTATAATGCACATCAAAAGTCGGATATACCGATTCATACATAATTCACCATATACACATATGACTATTCACAACACAGTGAATGTGTTCACAAAATATACATAACATCATGTTATCATCAATACATAAGGTTATAACATCATAACATAGTATACATAAACTATCCTATCAAAATGATAATGTCGCCCAAATCTCGAGTGTTACTACGACCAGAGCAGAGTGACACAAAATAAAGGGACTCGAGCTAATCCTCCTCATCCTCGGGGATCACCTGCACGTTACCAATATATAGGCAACGACGAAACAAGTAAAGGGTGAGATACTCCAAAATATATAATTAAAAGCATGATAGGATATATACATAGTTTTGGAATTATAAATTATATAAGTTATATAAAGTATGTCGACATGTATGAAAAGCTTACATACTTTAAATTAGCATTTAGTGCAAAAAATTAACACTTTAACTTCGTCACATAATCATTATACTCGCATCAACACAAAACATCATGTACCATCGCAATTCAATCATCATTCATCTATCAAATCCAATATTAAACAACTCAAACATAAAAATAACCGACTCCATGAGACACGACTATGATATGCATGTGGTAGTCGTCGCTTTGTCCATAATTAGGAACACTTGGCATAAAGCCCATCGTCGCTTGGTATAAAAGCCCTCGTCGCCTATGCAATGTATGTGACTCGATAATAAAGACCACACAACAACACATCATCATCGCTCATCAAAATTGACAGAAAGTCCACATCGCCATATTTATTCACATCAAATAAACATGTCATCGCATCGCATAAACAACAAGTATTCATTAATAAATACACCGTCACAAACATTATGTTTATTCACACAACATCATTATCAATTAATCCACCAATTTTCAAAAATAAAAAAATAGTCAAAACACCGATAATCGTCGCGGAAGCCATTCTTAATTACCGACATTAATTATAAACATCAACATCGAAATCGGATAGTTCATATATGTCTCAAATTGACTAAACACAATCCGGTTCAATTTGACCGTAATTTGGCCTATTTCGGGTCGTTTCGTAAAAACTCGTAATTTTGAAAAACTAACCTCACCACTATGTTCTACACGTCGAACTTAGCTAGCACGCCAATTTTCGTTGAATTCGAGCAACTTGTTCGCCGTCGAATTTACCAAATCGGAAAATCGGAACATAATTGGGTTCTAAATTTAATCGGCTATCTTATGTCCTAATTATATTTTATTGATATAAGGTGTTACTAGGTGGAATTGGGTTTTTTTAAAGAAACAGAAGCTATTATAAAAATTATGCAGGAAAACTGGTTTTTTATAGAAAACGGAAAAACTAAGTTACAGAAAACAGAAAATTTTCGTTTCCCCTTCCACTAATAGGGACGCACGTCCCATTGTGTGCATGAGAAGGAGGCGGGTGCCTCCCCATGGGGGACGGTCGCACCACACATGGAGGTGGGCGCCTCCCCCCTTGTGCTCCCTCCATTCACTTCTTCTCCTTCCCTGCGTATTTTATGTTTCTTACAGTTTTCACATTTTCTGGTTTCTTGTTTTACTAATAAGCTTTTTCTTTTCCTTTTCCATTTCTATTTTCATTTTATAATTCATATACTACAATACTAATAACAACACACCCATAATCCCTACTCCTAATTCAACTTTTCTAAACTATTTCAACAATCAATCAACAAAACCCTATAAACCAACTATCAATTTTTCCCCAATCCAAACTATAACCATCAAACCCTAACTATATGAAATGGAAATCAAACCCCTTACCAACAAGCTTTGATTGTTCTTGATGATTCCTCAAACCAAGCCTTGCTCTTCTTCTTGCTCTCCTCTTCTTCCTCTACTAAAGCCCTAACTTTCTTCTAAGTTTCTATACTTTGTGTTTTGGTGTTATGTTAGGAAAAGATAAAGGAAATGCTTTTATATGCTAGTTGTCATACTAACTAAGGGTGAGAAACCCAACTCTAACAAATTGCTTCCCCCACCCTTATCTATTCATAAAACACTAATATCATCTAATTATATCATTAACTCAATTTATTAAAATAATTTCGGGGAATTAAATATCGGTCCGAATAATATTTTACCGAACCGAACTGAACGTCGCCAAATATGTTTTATAGATATCTTAATTAATATAATTATTCTCGTCGCCAAAACAATCATCAAACGGTAATTCAAAAATATTAATATAATATAATATTAAATAAAACGGGCGTTACATCAACCACCACAAAATCAACCTGAAACAAGAATTTTTCCACCTTTACTACCATGTCTTTAGCAACTCCATATGGTGAAATGGTAGACTTATCGGCTAGTTGCAAAGTCATCCTAGTAGACTTCATCTTAACATTTCCCAACCTTTTAACAATGGATAACGAAGGATTAAATTGATGTTATACCCCAAATCAATCAAGCCATTACCCTTGTAGGTATCTCCAATGGCTACCGGCAAAGTGACTCGCCCCGGATCGAATTCCTTCCTTGGGAGAGGTTTTTTGATTACGGCACTATAATTAGCATCAAGCAAAATTGTCTATTTATCCTTGTACCTCTTCTTCCTTGTGAGCATATCCTTCATGAATTTAGCATATTTTGGCATTTGCTCTAATGCTTCGGAAAATTGAATATTTATATGAAGTTGTTTAAATATATCCGTAAATCGAGAATATTGTCTTGCCTTCTCCTTCTTTGATGGTGCATGCGGATAAGGTAAATGTTGAATGGGAATTGTGCTTACTTCTTTATTTTCCTTTTTACTTTTCCTTGCATTCTTCTCTTTCTTTTTACTTCCCTCACCATTTTCTTTCTCCTTTTCAACTAAGTCATCTTCCACTACTACTTCATTTTTTTCATTTTCAACTACAACTTCCGCCTCATCCTCCTCTACAACTTCATCAATTTCTTCATCATTCTCCACTTCTTTATTTTTCTCTTCAACAACTCTACCACTCTGTAACACGGTGAACTGACTTTGTAGGTTTTTGTATCGCAAATGTGCGGATAGCAAGAGTCGCCACCGACTTTTCTTTTATCCAATTAAGGGAAGGTAAAAAGTACAGAAAAAGACCTTCGTTAGATTCTGAGTAAGGGAGAAGGTTATGAAAAGGGAAGGTATTAGCACCCCTTTTCCATCCGTAGTTATCTACGAGCTCTTAGTTGCTCTTAGATCACTTTAAAATTGTGCTTTCTGTGTGTTTGACAAAAATGTTTTGAAAAGGCATTTCGCTTTGACTTTGTAATGATTCATGTAGGAATGTATACAAAGTGTTCGGAAATGTTTCGTTTTGAAAAGAGTTTGAACTTTGACAAAAGTGTGAGGTGTGAAAAGTATTTTGATAGAGCAACCAACTAAAAGTCTTATTACCTACTCGTAATTGGTCGCTGTTATTTTACGCTCCATTAGAATAGCGCTATCCATACCATTAGTTGGTAGGTAACTCCATTCGCTGGATGTAAGCGGACATTCGAAGGGACATCGTATGGTCATAGAAGGCAACTTGTAGGAAGTATCCTAGCACATTCGAAGGGACTATCATCATTTTTCGTAGGCGACAATCGAGGGTCAAGATCATGTATTCGGAGGCGACATCGTGGGTCTTATGATCTTTGTATCGAAGGGACTATGATGATTTGTTTGAAGGCAACGGTGCTAGAATACCTCTACGTTCGAGGGACATGACCATTTTGAATTCGTAAGGCAACGAGAGAGAATGACCCTAAGGGGTGCATGTGTGAAAGAGTGTGTTGATTTCAGGTATATTATCTTGGTATTATGAGTGAGGTATGTCCAATTTTAGTCTTTCCATACACGCCTAATTACTAGCAGTTTATAGGGTGCAGAAATTAAAATGCGGAAATGTAAAGATGCGGAAAGATAAATCCTACGCTATTACATGGCTTTGGGGCAGATACATAATTTAACCGGAAAATAAAAGCCGTAATTAAAACTATTACATCCCATAAGCAGTTACATTATTGGAAAAAGAAAAACAGTAAAAAGAATCGTCCGAAACGGGATAACCTGTGAAAAGATGAGAAATCGGAAAATACGAGAGAAATCGAATAAGAGGAAAATATTAGTAAAAATGCAAATTTTTGAAAGAGAAAAATATTTCATGCTGGAAATAACATTAATATGCTAAATTAATTTTTTGGGATTTTTTGAAATAAAATTAAATATGCATGCAAAATAATATTTTTTAATTTTATAAATTAAATAAACATTTTCTGAAAATAAATGCAAAAGGAAAAATATTTTTGACAATTTTTAATGCATGATAAAAATTATAGAAAAGAAATTTAAATGCATGAAAATATTAAATAAAAGAAAATATGAAAATAATGAAAAGAAATTGAGTTTGTAAAGAAAAATAGCAAAACCGGTCCTGGCATGGTTCGAACAGGGGACCTGGAGGAGTATCTCTGAACAGTGAGCGCCTTAACCACTAGACCATCATGCATTGGATGTCAAGGATTGAAAACGTGTGATCATGAGCTACGCGCCGCTCGATGAAGTCAAGACACAGTCAGCTGGTGGACCCCGGGTGGCACGAATGGACGAATCGGAACGCACGGAATTGCCACGCACGCTCGCTGCCGATCAAAGGAGTCCACGACGCCGGAGCCCTAGCTCTGGTCGTCTTCTCCGGCCGTTCAATTCCTCAAACCTGCAAAATACGACGAACAAACAGAAAAAGAACACCCTATCCCCCTAAATCGACCCTTCTGAGTCCAATGGTGCCATTAGTTTTGGCTAAATCGTCCTGTACAGGCCAGTTCGAATCAAACAACTCGTTGAACCCTAACGATGGCAATATACGATTTCTACGTGGAAGCTTGCATGTAAGGCATCAAACACATTCTAATGAATACCCTGAACTCAAACAAACACATAACAAAAGTTAATAATGCATGAAAAACGAAATTCGAATTTGAGAAAAAATCAAACCGTGAGAATTCAAGGCACGATCCGCAACTGGCTTGATGTAGGAGTATGGATCGATCATTGGAACCTCTAGAGTAAGATTGGATGGATGGAACACCTTGAAACCTGGCCGAAAACAAAATTGATTTTCAAAGATTCTTGAAAAAATTTGGCAAAGTGAGGGCTGTGTATGGGGCTAGGGTTTCGTGTCCTTGTCTTGTGAACTTGCTGGCTATTTATAGAGTGATTTGGGATGGCAAAGAGGAGGAAAAAAGATTTGATCTTGAATGTGCATTTATATTTTTTCAAATCAAATCAAATATTGGAAAAAATTTGATTTTCTCATCAATGTGAAGGCTAGCACGAAATTGGTAAGAATCATGGGCCTTCTTGGACCTCAAGCATGATATAAAATCATTCTCCTTAAAAAAAATCTTATTTTCATATTTTATATAATTTAATTTTGAATTAAATGGTTTAAAATCCAAAAATAAATCAATAAAATAGAAAATTGCCATGGCCAAGCATTTATGGGTCACAAATAATGTCATGAACAAGTTTGGATCAAAAGCTTATAGGCCCATTTGGAAAATTTTGCATTTTGACCAAAATGTCCTTTTGTGCATTTGTCCAAAATTGCCCAACTTCTGAATAGTGTATCTTGCTCAATTTTCCACATTTTTGAGTGTTCTTGGACTTTTTGGAAAGCTCTAGGAGTACTCTAACCAACCTTTTTGGTCTCATCTCAATTGGAGTTTCCATGCTCAATATATCTTCAAAACAAAATGTTGACTTTTTGTTGATTTTGAAAAGGACCTGTAATGTTTTGATCCATACCTTCCAAATGAAGCATTTTTTGAACATTCTTGTGAGACATGAAGTGTTAGAGAATTGAATTTCCTTCAAAACAAGAGGTGGTGGAAAAATTTCTGAGAAAGTATGAAGAAGTTATGCTCAGTCAAAGTTTGGTTGACTTTTTACTAAGAAACCCTAATTTGGAAAGTTTGACTTTTGAGCAAATCTTGAGTTTTCTTGATGAATCATGATCAACCCTTGATCAAATGATGAATGTAACTTCAAAATGAGGATGTTGACCAAAAATTATGAAGTTTGACTGTATGTTGACCACAGTTGACTTTTTGTCCAATACAACTAATTTTCAACCATCTGAGCAATTGTCTGAGGAAACTTGAGTTGTGAGGCTTGAAACTTGACATGGAGAACATTTGAAGCATATGAGGAGGCATGATGAACATTGGAGATGTTGGAAATCCACTTTGATCTGAGAATCACCAAACCCTAGTTTGGGTTGATTGTCTAGGAGAGGGTTTGTCTGATCAACCTTTGAGGAGTCCTTGAGTATGGATGTATGAAATGTCTTGAGAAAATGGAGGGCAAATTTTGGGGTATGACAGCTGCCCCTGTTCAATCTTCTTGTACTGGGAAGGGTTAGATTGGCATGCGTGCCTTTCGTGACCTGGAGGTAGAAGATGATTGAACACTCGACTACACCTGAAAATTTGCGCTCGCTGTTGGCTGATGACGCGGGAATGGGTTTATAGATGCCATTTGGAGAAGTTGGAGATTTCGTTGGGGAATGAGTCGTACGCTAGACTCAATATTGTTGATAGGAGTACCGAAGGGTGATGGGCTTAAGATGCCATCTGGAAAGATTGACGCTGGGGAGTGAGCCGTATGCTAGGCTCTATAGATGTTCTAGATAGTGGAAGGAGCATGGAGATGGGCTTTAGATGCCACCCGGAGGGAGTCGTACGTTAGACTTCGTGCTCATCTTTGAATGAAGTTATTGGTTTGGATTGGTTTTTTAACCAAATATGCAGCATTCTGAAAGTGGAGAAATGTTGACAAGTGGTCGGAGATGGGCTTAAGATGCCATCCAGGGTAACCGAGTCGTCCGCTAGACTCTGCAATTGCTGCTGATAATAAGGAGGAGTCAGAATACATCTTCGTGCTGGTTACTCTGAGGGGATAGTAGTTGGCAGAATATGGATAACTTCCTGTGCATCGGTGTCGATCCAACGCTTTTATCGAGGATAACTTGTGATCGCTCGACAAGGTTTCCGTCCTGCTTCGGTATTAATCTCGGATCTGTTGTCGGAGGACAACAAGGGCGGTCGCTCGGATAGTTTTCCGCCGAGATTCGGTCTTAATCTCGGACCAGCTTGTCGGAGGACAACTAGGGCGGTCTTTCGATAGTTTTCCGTCTGATTCGGTCTTAATCTCGGACCGTTGTCGGAGGACAACTAGGGCGGTCTTCAGATAGTTTTCCGCCGATTCGGTCTTAATCCCGGACCTGTTTATGTAAGTGACTTTCACTGCTTTGGAGAAAACAAGAGAAACTTTGATAGAATATTGATTAGTCTTATGCAAAGTATGATGCATGACGATGTGTATGAATGGCATATGCACAAATTATGACTTTTATGAATAATGTATGAATGATAGATGTTGTGGTATTTCAAAACATCTCCATCTTGAAGAAGATGCGGAAGTTCTGCTTGGAGATTTCTGACTTCTGCTTGAGGATGAAGATCCTGAGAAGAAAGAAAACTTTGATTCCTCCGGTGCACTATATGACCAAGTCTCAGGCCTAGATATTGTTGAGGACGGTAGAGATACGTTGTGAGGATCTTGTGTACAGATCCTGTTGGGGAGAATCTTGGAGGTATTCTACTGGGGGTCTTGTGTGTAAATTTTGCTGGAGAGTATTCGGTAGTTGCTGGGAGACCGGGTTAGAAGAATTTGGAGCCCGTTGGAATTTCTGACTGAGGAATAAGAAGTGTAGGTTTCCTCCGGTGCACTATCTGATCAAGTTCCAAGTCTAGATACTGCTGCTGTCGGGCTAAAGGGGAATTCTTGAAATATATCTTGTTGGGGATAAATACCTCGGCTGGGGATGAGATGTTACTGCTCGTAGACAGGCGTAATCCGGTTAAGTTGAGTGGAATCATTGCTTGGGGACCGACGCGTAGTCCACTGGGGAAGGTTTGTAATGAATGACATTTCTATGGGGATCACGCTCTGTGGGGGAAGTGCATTGGTGACTTTCGTCGTCATCCCAATTCCTGAAGCCTGTAGTAATTACTTTGCTATGTTTACTTTTCGCATGTTTGTGACTAGATTTTTATTGTTAGATGCATATAACCATTCAAAGCAAACATTGGACTTTATGCAAACAACAACAACCGTAAAAATTGTAAAGAGAAAGAAACTTGTATTTATTTGAAATGTGGCATATGGCCAAGTAGTTTGTATACAAGAAAGGTAAAAAGCTATGCGGAAACAATCTCGTTAAGTTCCAACTATGCTAGTACTCATATATTTCAACTATCTCATCTCCTTGCTGTCAGTAGAAAGTGAGTGAATTAATTTTCGCCATTTGAATCTGGAACGTTGATAGTAGTCTGGAAGTAGATAGGTGATCTAGACGAGACATAGTCGTACGCTTAAATGCCTAACTTTTGCCTAGACCGCCCTTTCGGGTTTTCAATCTACCGGGATATCCTTTTTTGCCCAAGCCGCCTTTTCAGGTTTTCGACTTGTCGGGTGTACATTTTTTGTATATGTCCTTAACTTTTGCCCGAACCCTTTGGTTCGCCAGATGCCCTTATTTTTCCTAGGTCACGACCTAGCGAGTCTCTTTATGCGTAGTATTTTTGACTATGTCCGCACTGGTGTGGGAAGTCTTCACCATCCATGGTGCTAAGTATCATAGCTCCGCCGAAAATACTGCCTTGACTACAAACGGTCCCTCGAGGTGGGAGTCCATTTGCCCTGGATCACCTAGTGGAAGAATTATGCGCTGACTACTAGATCACCGACTTGGTAGACTCGGTGCTTGACCTTCTTGTTAAATGCTCGATCATTCGCTCGATAGATCTGTCCATGGCGTATAGATGCGAGTCGCTTCTCATCAATCAAATTAATCGTCAAGGCGAGTCTCGACCCAATCGCTCGCTTAACTCGGCCCCAAGGACTCGTTGAGGGTATCGAACCTCAATTGGTAGGACCGCCCATACCGTATACAAGAGAGAAGGGGTTGCTCTTGTTGATGTTCGATCGAAGGCGATAACCATGAAGAGCAAATGGTAGCATCTCATGCAAATCTTTGTAAGTCACCGCTATTTTCAGATAATCTTCTTAATGTTCTTGTTGGCGGCTTCCATCGCGCCATTCATCTTAGGCCGATAAGGAGAAGAGTTGTGATGCTTGATCTTGAATCATGCGAGTTCGGTGATCATCTTTTGTTGAGATTGGAGCCATTATCCGTGATAATCCTTTCGGAGTGCCATATCGATGATAAGATTATGTTTGATAAATCGAGTCACAACATTCTTGGTAATGATGCAACGAGGTCGCTTCTACCCACTTGGTAAAATAATCAATTTCCACAAGAATAAAACGATGTCCGTTGAAGCGGTGGGCTTGATTTCTCCGATCATGTCAATGCCCCACATTGCAAAAGGCCGTGGAGTCATAAAACATTCAGAGGTACCGGAGGTACGTGTACTTTGTCTCGCATAGATCCGCATTTGTGACAAGATCGAGCGAGCGGTGACAATGAGCTTCCATGGTGGACCAATAGTAACCTGCTCTCAAAATCTTCTTAGCCATCGATGTCCACCGGAGGGTACCAAATGCGCCTTCGTAACTCTTCCATGATACGATTGTTTTCTCGTCTACACAATGGAGTAAGCACAAGTCGTGGTTGCGCTGTATAAGATGTTGTCGAGGAAGAATTTGGATGCAAATCTTCTCATGAACTTTATCATTGATAGATGCCCTCGCTGGATATTCCCGAGTCTCAAGATACCTCTTCACGCCATAGTACCAAGGTTTCTTCCGTATCAAGCTCATAACAATACCGTTCACAAACTTTCGATGATGATCCGGGAGCCTCGTTGTCCCATCTAACCTTGAACATAGACGACATAGTAGCTAATGCGCCCGCCAACCGATTCTCTTCTCGTGGAATGTGATTGAAAGTAATCTCTTCAAGTAGGGATCAAACTCGTAACATGCTCGATATGGAATAAGATTCGATGATTCGTGATCCCACTCGCCTTAATCGACTAATCACTAAAGTCGAGTCTCCATACACTTGTAAGAACTTGATTCTTATGTCAATAGCAGCTTTGATACCCATAATGCACGCCCATATTCGCCATGTTGTTAGTGCAACCGAAACATAATCCGGTGAAAGGCGATGTCCACTGTAGGGATGTAATGATGGCGCCAATGCCATTGCCAAGTGCGCTTGAGGCTCCATCAAAGACCATGGTCCATCGATCCTTGTTCGTGTCCTTCGTCTGGCTCGGTTCTTCACAATCAAGAATTAGTAAAACAACTTCGTCGAAATTCAAATTGCATAGATCGATAGTCATCTACGGCTTGATGAGCCAAATGATCGGCTACTACACTTCCTTTGATCGCTTTCGAGAAGTATATTGATGTCATACTCGGTCAAGATCATTTGCCATCTTGCTATTCTTCCTGAGAGTGGTTTCTCAAATATGTATTTGATCGGATCCATCTTGGAAATCAACAAAGTAGTGTGAGTCAACATATATCGCCTTAGTCACGAGCAGCCCAAGCCAAAGCGTTGCAAGTTTTCTAGCTGTGAGTATCTTGTTTCACACGGTAAACTTTTGCTAAGGTAGTATATTGCATACTCTTTTCGACTGACTCATCATGTTGCCCCAACACACACCCCATTGAATTCTCTAACACCGCCAAGTACATGATAAGAGGTCTTCCTTGTGGGCGGCATCGATAGGAGGATTCGTAGGTACTCCTTGATTTTGTCAAAAGCGATCCGCAATCGCTGCTCCATTCCACTACTTGATCTTTCTTTAGTAACTTGAAGTTTGGCTCACAGTAGCGCTTAGTTGTGCAATGAATCGCAATGTAATTCAATCGCCCAAGAAACCTCCGACTTCCTTCTCGTGCGGGAGTGGCATCTCTTGAATAGCTTTAACCTTGGCGGGTCAACTTCAATACCTTTACCATCGACAACAAACCCTAGGAGTTTTCCGGATCCGACTCAAAGGTGCACTTGTTAGGATTAAGTCTCGATGTATTTCTTCAACCTATCAAACAATTTCTGCAAATGATCAAGATGTTCTTCTTCACCGTGATCGAGCTATCATGTCGCCAACGAGACCTCTATCTCGTGATGAATCATGTCATGAAATAATGTCACCATAGCACGCGGTAAGTGGCGCTTTTTCACCGAACGGCATAACCTTGTAGCGTAAAGTGCCCCACCGTAACAAAAGTAGTCTTCTCCATGTCTTCAGGAGCCATTTTGATCTGATTGTAACCGGAGAAACCGTCCATGAAGGAGAAAACCTTATGCTGAGCGGTGTTGTCAACCAGAACATCAATATGAGGAAGTGGGAAATCGTCTTTCGGACTCGCTTTGTTTAAATCTCTATAATCCACACAGATCCGTACCTTGCCATCCTTCTTAGGCACAAGAACCACATTAGCAACCCATTATGGATAGGAAGTAACTGCTAAGAAGCCGACGTTGAACTGTTTCATAACTTCGGCTTTGATTTTCTCTGACATCTCAGGACGCATGCGACGAACCTTCTGTTTCACCGGGAGAAAACCTTCTTTTGTTGGCAATCGGTGTACCACAATATCAATGTCCAACCCTGGCATGTCTTCGTATGACCAAGCAAAAACCTCAATGTAGTCTCGTAGCATCTGAACCAATATTTCTTTAACACTGTCCTCAAGACCCGCTCCTACCTTGATCTCTTTTCTGTCTTCATCAGTACCCAAATTCACAACCTCAACTTGCTCTTCGTATGGCTGTATAACTCGATCTTCTTGCTGTAGCAGTCTAACAAGTTCTCCTGGCACTTCACAATCTTCCTCATTTTCGTCTTTGGCTTGGTAGATCGGATTATCGAAGTCATATTTAGCAATAGCATAGCTGTTATCAATGAGATTCAGAGTGATTCTGCAGTGTATCACGTGTGTGTAAGAAACACATAGCTTTTGAAGGGTGATAAAGTAAAAGAAAACAAACAACTGAATGCAAAAGTCCAACGATTTTATTGAATGAAAATATGCAAATGACAGATAATAACCCTCACAAACGAGCCATGATGCCCCGGGCAAGGCACTAGGCTTTAGAGTTTATTGTTCAAAACATAGAGAATACGAAAAGCAAAACAAAAACAAGAGCAATTACTCCTGTCTAAAGGAGATTGGTATGACGCCTTCACTCTTCCAACCATCGAGTCGTTGTCCGGAGTGGGAAGATCCACTTGCTGATGTCAAGTCGTTGTCGCCGCCTTCTATAGCATGGATTCCACTGGCTGATGCGGAAAGGAAGTTGGACGCACGCTCACGCGTATCATCTTCCGACCCTTGATGGTGAAGCCTAAACCAGCCTTGTTGGATTTGAAAGGAAGATCGTGGAGCTGACCCAAATAGAACTACCTCCTCCTTCAACAACAAATTGAGCATCTTTCGAGGCCATCCTAGGCGGAACTTGTAACTTCAGAGTGACATGAGAGTCAACAGCGTGACTGGGATTGTTTCAAAAGCTTGACAGGAGTCTCAAGAATTCACCTTCCACCTCGAGGTATCCGAATGACAGATGATCGACCATATATTCTCTTCACAACATATCGTAACAACCTTCCCTTTCACCGGTACTTCAGCTCGATGCGTGGTAGAGGTAATGCTCGCCCCATGTATCCAAGGGCGCCCAAGTAGGTAAGAATAAGTCGGACGGATGTCCATGACAAAGAAAGTGGAATCAAAAGTCTGGAACCGACTTTAACAGCAGAGTGAGTTTCCAAGCAATCGCTCGCTTAGAACCATCAAAAGCTCTCACAATTATGTCACCGGGTCTCGTAACCAACCCTTCGACATCAAGTCGATCAAAATCAGTCTTCGGAAGGATATTCAAAGCAGAATCGGTATCCACCAAAACATGAGACAATGTAACGCCCTTGCATTCGACAGAGATGTGCGAGGCTTTGTTGTGTTTCTTTCCAGAGTCAAATCAAGATCGAGAAGCCTAGGTCGTTGTTGGCAACTGTGCTAGCAATACAAACTTCAAATTGATTAGTAGTAGTGTCTTGCGGTACGTGGGCATTCTTCAGAAACTTCACCAAGGCGTTAGCATGAGCCTCAGAGCACAAGAGCAGGGTAAGCATGGAGATCTTGGACGAAGTCTGTCCCAACTGTTCCACAATATTGTAGTCACTCTTCTTGATAATCTTCAGAATTTCCTCCATTTCTTGTTTGGAGGTGTCTTCAGTAACTTCCTTTGGTACTTCGTCGAGCGGTGAGTCACTGGTTCTTTCCCTCTAGCTTGGGGAATTGGTTGAATAGCTGGAATGCGAGCTGGAGTCGCGGTGTCTTTTGGAGGAGAGATATCTGGAGAGAATACCCTTCCGGTTCTGGTCACCTTACTTGATCCGGTGATGTTGTCGATGCCAAGAATGGTAGCTTTAACTGTAAGATCGTCAATGGTCAGAGGGTTTTGCTTGACGCCATGATAGTAAACATCAGCTCCATAATTCCAAGGAATAGCTTTGTCAGAGGAATACGGAACTGGTCTTGGGGAAGTAATGATAAGAGGTGCCACTCTAGGCACAGGATCAGCAGAGGAAATCCTTATGGTGTTAACATCAGCATAGTCTTCTGGGAAATCGTCACCCCATCCGGTTGCCTTAACATCTTCAATAGGGATTTTGTAGCTCTCAGGAACAGTGTACTTCACCATGTAATCAAAATTTCCACTTGGCTGCCCCAAGGTATCCCACACAGATGGCGCGGCTTCATTCGCATTGTCAATCTTCAACTTAGACATTTCTTCACACAGCTTCTGCACAGGCGGTTTTAGAAATAGTATCTCACGGTTATCCACCATGCACTGAACACGTCTTCTCAACCAAGCACAACCATCGTGCGATGGGCACCAACGACTATTCTCTCGGCATCCCGGATTGACACCGCTTGCAGCAAATTCTTCTTAACCATCGAGGAATGGTCAAGTCATCTATGTTGAAAACATAAGTATCTTCACCAACAAAGATTGGAACTCTTGTCATGATTAGGCTTAGCGCGTTAATCACATTAGGGTCTCAACAGAGGGTCAAACTCAATCGCTTAGCTTCAATCATATCTTGAATTTTGTTCTTCGAGCCCAACAATACCATCAAGATTATGTCCCGGCTATTAGAATGGTAAGCACACTTAGCATTAGGATTGTATCTCGAGAGGAAGTGTTGACATTCGAGGAGGATCCTCAAGGTAATCACCGCTTTCAACATGCTGCAAGGCTTGACAATGGCATGTTGATCTTTATAAACCGCCTTCGTGGCGCTGCTCGCTGCTGTCTCGCCGAGGTTGCGCCGATGCGGATCGAGATCACAACCGCCCCACAGATTGAGCGGTCGGTCTTGGCTCGGCTTTTCTCACCATACACAGCACTAGCTTCTTTCTTACCACCAAAAGATCTCTTCGCAGCATTTGATGATGACTCCACCTGAATCATCCCACTCTTGATACCAGCTTCAATACGCCGCCAAGACGTGAATCCTATCAAGAGTTTCCAATCGATGATTAAAGAACGGACTGTCAATGTTCCATGAACATATCAACCAACTCCCTATTGGACAAGGGTGGTTGAACTCCCGCTAGATCTCCATTTCTGAGCATATTCTTTGAACTTCTCATCACGACCCATAGACATACTCTATAGTTGCATGCGAGTGGGTGTCAATTCAGTATTGTACTCATATTTCCTGTAGAAAGCATCAGCCAAGTCACTCCAAGTACGGATACGGTCATTCTCTAGCTGATAGTACCACTCCAATTGAGTTCCAGACAAACTATCTTGAAAATAATGCATCCATAACTTTCTGTCATCAGTGTGGGGATTGATCTTCTGGAAATAGGATTTCAAATGCAGCTTAGGGCAAGACATGCCATCATACTTAGCAAAAGTTGGAACTTTGAACTGGGAGGAATCACAACACTGTGGACAAGACTCGATCATCAAAATTCAGCCTTGACATCTTCGTGTTTTCCACAAAGATTCGACGGTCTTCAAGTTGTTTGTACCGCCATCTTCATCGAGTATTGGCCATTATCATAGTCTTTCTCGTGCTCATGCCGACTACCTTCGCCATCACCCTTGTTACTTTGCTCATCCTCCTTCTTGACACTTCCTTCGAGAGCTCAATTCGACTAACCACTTTAGGACCACCTTTGTAGCGCCTCGCCCATGTCGAGAAGACCAACAACCTTCTTCTTCTTGTTGATGAGCTTTTTCGCATCTTCTTGGCCTTGACCAAGTGGTGAACATCTCTCAAGTTCAAGATTTCGAGCTTGAAGATCTTTGACTGCTCAAGAGCCATTTCTCCTAAAATAAATAGCGAGAGAATGAGAAAACCAATCTTCAATGTACCTGTGATGCAATGTTATGCTATGCTATGCAATGTTTATGCGAATGCAATGCAATGTTTTCAAGGACCTTTAGAGATTTAAATTTGTTAAATAAGCAATGAACAAACATTTATT
The DNA here is from genome assembly GCA_021764765.1 of Vicia sativa. Taxonomy (NCBI): domain Eukaryota; kingdom Viridiplantae; phylum Streptophyta; class Magnoliopsida; order Fabales; family Fabaceae; genus Vicia; species Vicia sativa. The sequence continues at coordinate 276,005,136 of CM038792.1, forward strand.
AGTTCTCTTCTTCATTCTTTCTCTTTTTAAGTACAAAAGATAGTTCAAACAAATAAAAGAAAACATATAAACCCTAAAGCTCTAAGTCTCCCATGGGCGCTTCCTCTTGGTGCCGAGATAGGCGTTGATGCTTCGCTCCTCGTGAAGTAGCTTGGTCAACTCTAGCACCTTCTTCTCACTTGCATAACACTGAGCTTCAAAGGTATCCCTCTCTTCTTTTAGTTGAATCCAGGATCTCTTCAAGTCTTCAAAATCAGTAGGCATGTGTAATACGGTGAACTGACTTTGTAGGAATTTTGTATCCAAATGTGCGGATAGCAAGAGTCGCCACCGACTTTTATTTTTATCCAATTAAGGGAAGGTAAAAGTAATAAAAGACCTTCGTTAGATTCGAGTTCGGGAGAATGGTTATGAAAAGGGAAGGTATTAGCACCCTTTTCATCCGTAGTTATCTACGGCTCTTAGTTGCTCTAGATCACTTTTTAAAATTGCTTTCGTGTGTTTGACAAAAATGTTTTGAAAAGGCATTTCGCTTTGACTTTGCAATGACTCATGTAGGAGTGTATACAAAGTGTTCGAAATGTTTAGTTTTGAAAAGAATTAGAACTTTGAAAAAGGTGTGTGTGAAAAGCATTTGATAGAGCAAGCAACTAAAAGACTTATTTACCCACCGTAATTGGTCGCTTTGTACTTCTAATGCTCCTTTAAAATAGCGCTAGTCATACCATTAGTTAGTAGGTAGCTCCATTCTGGATGTAAGCGGACATCGGGGACATCGGATGGTCATCGGCAACTTGAAGTATCCTAGCACATTCGGGACTATCATCATTTTCATAGGCGAAAATCGAGGGTCAAGATCATGTATTCGGAGGCGACATCGTGGGTCTATGATCTTGTATCAAGGGACTATGATGATTTGTTTGAAGGCAACGGTGCTAGAATACCTCTACGTTCGAGGGACATGACCATTTTGAACTCGGAAGGCATCGAGAGAGAATTACCCTAAGGGGTGCGTGTGTGAAGAAGTGTGTTGATTTCAGAATATGTTATCTTGAAGATTAGTGGGCTATGTTCATTGTTATCTTACCATACACGCCTAATTACTAGCAATTGATAAGGGAAAGAAAGTGCGGAATGTAAAGGCGGAATGTAAAGGGAAAGTAAAACCTACGCTATTACATGGCTTTGGGGCAGATACATAATTTAAAATGCGGAAAATAAAATCCTAATTAAAACTATTACAACCCATAAACAGTTACATTATTGGAAAAAATAGAATGATAAAAAGAAAACGTCCGAATCGGAGCAACCTGTGAAAGAATAAGAGATCGGAAAATATGATGAAATCAAATAAGATAAAATGTTAGAAAATGAAATTTTTAATATGAGAAAATTAATATAGGCTGGAAATAAGATAAATAAATTAAAATAATTTTTTTGGGATTTTTTGGAAAAGATTTAATAATTAAAATGCAATTAAAAGTGAATTAAATGAAAAATTAAAAATAAAATAAATATGCATGCAAAAATTATATTTTTAATTTATTAAATTAAATAAAGATTTTAGAATATAAATGCAAAAGAAAATATTTTTGGTAATTTTTAATGCGTAATAAAATTATGGAAACAATTAAAATAATATGAAAATATTGAAATAATTAGAAAATAGGAAAATAATGAGTTTTGCAAAAAGGAAAAGAGCATTGGTCCCGCCAGATTCGAATCGAGACCTTGTGTTCAAACTTTGAAAACCAACGCACCGACCAACCGCATGCCTCATCGCTTGGAAACGGAGTTAATGGAATACACGCGCGCTTCTCCATTGCCTCCTCCTTCGCGCCTCGCCTCTTCGCTTTGAATTTTCAAAAGCTTGCGCGGCTTTTCTTCGACGCTAAAGGCCCCGCTACATGGAAAATCAAGCACAAGTAATATAAATGCATTGTAAATACATGGTTCGATTCTGCATCGCTCCGAGTTCATTGGTCATGGTCTCATGGTCCAATTTTTCTTGTTTTGTAAAACCCTAAAACGTGTTCAGAACCCTAACAATGGTATATCGAGCCTGTGCTATGGAAATGCAATCAAACCACCATGCTTGCAAACTTATCACTGATCATAAAAACAACAACAAATCGTGTTAATAATGCATGAATGTGAGAAATCGAATTTGGAAAAAGTTTGACAAACCAAATTCTGATTTGCTCGATTCTTGATGTTTTTGAATGATATAAGAGTCTGGATCGACTCTAAAGACCTCAAGGAATGCAATGGAATCCTCAAAATCGGCTGTGGATGGCTGGAACTAGGATTGCTAGTTGCTTCAAGAACACAATTTTTTGAATTAGGTTAGGGTTTCTAAAGGCAATTTTTTCGTCTCCTTGTGATTGATATGCATCAAGTATATATGCTGGATGGATTTGGCATTGTTTTTGGAAAGATTTGATCAATAATCAATGAAAATCAATTTTGATATTTCCATGAAAATCAAATTTTCAAAACTTGTTCAATTCCAATCAAATCTTCCCATATTTGATTCAATTTCGAAATTGCTGGCATTTATGGGTTAATTGGATCACAAGTAAGCAATAAAAATCAATCTTTCAATTAATTTGGATTTTATACTTTATTTTTCAAATTAATTTGTATTTAAATGAATAAATTCCAAATTAAATAGGAAAATAAAATAGAAAATCGTGGCATTGGGCTTGGACATTCCTAATTGCAGGAGGAATAAGTTTGGATGAAGAAAAAGTAGGCCCATTTGCAAAAGATTTGATTTTTTGAAGTATCTCTCTTTGTGCATTCTTTCAAAATTGCCCAACTTGTGGATGGTGTAACTTGCTCAATTTTCCACATTTTTGAGTGTTTTTGGACTTTTTGGAAAGCTCTAAGAGTCCTCTAAACAATTTCTTTGGTTTCATCTCAATTGGAGTTACCATGCTCAATATATCTTCAAAACAAAAAGTTGACTTTTTGTTGACTTTGAAAATGACCTGTAATGTTTTGAGCTATACCTCTCAAATGAAGCACTTTTTGGACATTCTTGTGAGACATGAAGTTGTAGAGAATTGAATTTCCTTCAAAACAAGAGGTAGTGGAAAAATTTCTGAGAAAGTATGAAGAAGTTATGATCACCAAAGTTCAGCTTGACTTTTCACCTAGAAACCCTAATTTAGAAAGTTTGACTTTGAGCAAATCTTGAGTTTTCTTGATGAATCATGATCAACCCTTGATCAAATGATGAATGTAACTTCAAAATGAGGATGTTGACCAAAATTATGAAGTTTGACTGTATGTTGACCATGTTGACTTTTTGTCCAATACAATTGATTTTCAACCATCCGAGCAATTGTCCGAGGAAACTTGACTTGGAAGCTTGAAACTTGACATGGAGAATCTTTGAAACATATGAGGAAGCATGAAGACCATTGGAGATGTTGGAAATCCATCTTGACTTGGGAGATACCAAACCCTAGTTTGGGTTGATTGTCTAGAGAGAGTTTGTCCGATCAACTCTCGAGGAATCCTCGAGTAGGGATGTATGAAATATCTTGAGAAGATGGAGGGAAAATTTGGGGTATGATGCCCCTGCTCAATCTTCTTGTAATCGAGGGTTAGATTGACACGCTTGTCTTTCGTGACCGGAGGTAGAAGATGATTGAACACCGAGTACACCGAAAATTTGCACCCGCTATTGGTCGATGATGTGAATGGGCTTACAGATGCCATTTGAAAAGTTGAGACTTCGAGGAACCAGTCGACGCTAGACTCGGAGTTGTTAATAGGAGAGCTAACGGAGATGGGCTTAAGATGCCATCTAGAAAGGTCGATGCCGGGAGTGAGTCGATGTTAGACTCAGAGATGTTCCTCGAACGGAGAGGAGATGGGCTTAAGATGCCATCCGGGGAGTCGACGTTAGACTTCGTGTTCACTTTGAATGAAGTTATTGGTCCGTATTGATTTTTAACCATATATGCAGATTCGAAGTGAAGAAATGTTGACAAGTTAGTCGGAGATGGGCTTAAGATGCTATCCAAGGCAAATCGAGTCGCACGCTAGACTCAGTAGTTGCTGTTGATTATAAGGAATCGTAATAAATCTTCGTGTTGATTACTCCGAGGGAGATTGTTGTTGGCAAAATGTGGATAGCTTCCTCAGGCATCGGTGTTTGATCCATTGCCTCGTTATCTGAGGATAACCAGAGGTGGTCTTTCTGATAGTTTTCCGCCGCCGGCTTAATCTCGACCACCGTCGGAGGACAACCAAGGCGGTCTTTCGATAGTTTTCCGCGGTTCGGGTTTCTCGACCAATCGCTTGAGGACAACCAAGGGCGGTCTTCGATAGTTTTCCGCTTGTTCGGGCTTAATCTTGGACCTGCGCTGGTGATCATACTGCTTTGGAGAAAACAAGAGAAACTTTGATAGAATATTCGTTAGTTTTATGCAAAGTATGATGCATGATGGTATATGAATGACATATGCATGAATTATGACTTTATGAGAAATGTATGGATGATAGATGTTGTGATATTTCAAAACATATCCATCTTGAAGAAAATGCGGATATTCTGTTTGAAGATTTCTGACTTCTGCTTGGGGAATTGTGTAGGTGAGAACTCCGCTTTTGAAGGAGAAGAAAGATATCCTGGATTCCTCCGATGCACTATCTGACCAAGTCTTGGGCCTAGATATTGTTGAGGAAGGTAGAGATTTGAGAAGCTCGTTGGAGATCTCATAGACCTCGCCGAGGAGAACTGGAAGGCGATCCGTTGGGGACCTTGGATGCAGATCCCGCTGAGGAAATTTAGGAGGCGCCCACTGGGATTCCGAGTGTAGATCTCACCGAGAGCATTTGATGGCCGAGAGACCGGCTAGAAGAGTCTGGAGTCCGTTGTAATCTCCGTTGGGGAATGTGTATGTTTCTCCGATGCACTATCGACCAAGTCTTGTGTCCGGATACCGGCTGGGAGAAGGGGAGGATTGAGAAATATCCACTGGGATGAAGTGTTACCGCTGAGACTCGATGTAACGTTGCTCGTTGAGTGGAATCACCGTCAGGATTAACATATACTCCCGGGAAGGTGTGTTGTGAGTGACACCTTTATGCTGTGGGGAACTATTTGGTGACTTTCGCCATCCCAACCCTCGAACTCAGTAAGTACCTTTGCATGTTCACTTTTCGATGTTTACAAAGAGATTTTACCGAAAGCAGATAATCATTCAAAGCAAACGCTGGACTTATTGCAACCGACAACAAAGAAAATTGTAAAGAGAAAGAACTTGTATTTATTTGAAATGTATGATGGCCAAGTAGTTTTGTACACAAGAAAGGTAAAAGTTATGCGGAAACAATCTCGTTAAGTTCCAACTATGCTAGTACTCATACATTTCGACTATCTCATCTCCTTGTCAAGAGAAAGTGAGTGACCGATCTTCGCCATTGGAATCTTGAATGCTGATAGTAGTCTAGAAGGTGATCCGAAGAGACATAGTCGACGCTTAAATCCCTAACTTTTGCCTAGACCACCTTTCTGGTTTTCACCAATGATACCTTTTTGCCCAAGCCGCCTTTTCGTGTTTTCGACTGTCGGTGTACATGTTTTGTATATATCCTTAATTTTTGCTCGAACCTTTGGCTCGCCAGATGCCCTTATTTTTGCCTAGGTTCGCCGACCTAGCGGGTCTCTTTTATGCGTAGTATTTTTGACTATGTCCGCTCACTGTGGTGTGGAAGTCTTCACCATCCATGGTGCTAAGTATCATAGCTCCACCGAAAATACTGCCTTGACTAAAAACGGTCCCTCATAGGTGGGAGTCCATTTGCCCTGGATCACCTTGTGGAAGAATGATGCTTGACTACTAGATCACCGACTTGGTAGACTCGTGTTGACCTTCTTGTTAAATGCTCCGACCATTCGCTCGATAATCTGTCCATGGCGTATGGATGCGAGTCGCTTCTCATCAATCAAATTAATCTGGTCAAGCCGAGTCTGACCCAATCGCCTCGCCTAACTCGCCTCCCGGAGGACTCGTGAGGGTATCCAACCTCGATGGGTAAGACGGCTTCCATACCGTAGACAAGAGAGAAGGGGTTGCCCTGCTGATGTTCGTGGTCAGAAAGCGATATCCATGAAGAGCAAATGGTAACATCTCATGCCAATCTTTGTAAGCCACAGTCATCTTCTGTATAATCTTCTTAATGTTTTTGTTGGAGGCTTCCACTGCGCCATTAATCTTAGGCCGATATGGAGAAGAATTGTGATGCTTGATCTTGAACTGCGTGCAGAGCTCGGTGATCATCTTGTTGTTGAGATTGGAGCCGTTATCTGTGATAATCCTTTCAGGAGTGCCATACCGACAGATGAGATTGTGCTTGATGAATCGAGCCACTACATTCTTGGTAACAGATGCATACGAGGCCGCTTCTACCCACTTGGTGAAATAATCTATTGCCACAAGGATGAAACGATGTCCATTGGAAGTTGTGGGCTTGATTTCTCCAATCATGTCAATGCCCCACATTGCAAAAGGCCACGGAGAAGTTAAAACATTCAGAGGTACTGGGGGTACGTGTACTTTGTCGGCATAAATCTGGCACTTGTGACAAGATCGAGCATAGCGGTGACAATCAGCTTCCATGGTGGGCCAATAGTAACCTCTCTCAAAATCTTCTTAGCCATGGTGTGTCCATCGGAGTGGTACCAAATTCGCCGTAACTCCTCCATGATACGCATTGCTATTTTCTCGTCTACACATCGAGTAAACACAAGTCGTGGTTGCGCTTTGTATAAGATGCCGTTGTGAGAAAGAATTTGAAGCAAATCTTCTCATGAACTTTATCATTAATGATGCCTCGCTGGATATTCCCGAGTCTCAAGATACCTCTTCACGCCATAGTACCAAGGTTTCTCTTCTCAAGCTCACAATAATACTGTTCGTCAATTTCTCAATGATGATCCGGGAGCCTCGTTGTCCCATCTAACCTTGAACATAGACGATATAGTAGCCAATGCGCTCGCCAACCGATTCTCTTCTCGGAATATGATCAAAAGTAAACTCTTCAAGTAGGGATCAAACTCGTAACATGCCTCGACACGGAATGAGATTCGGATGCTTCAGATCCCACTCACCTCTTATCCGATCGATCACTAAAGTCGAGTCTCCATACACTTGTAAGAACTTGATTCTAAGTCAATAGCAGCCTTTGATACCCATGATGCACGCCATATTCAGCCATGTTGTTAGTGCAATCGAAACATAATCGCGGTGAAAGGAGTATGTCCACCAGGGATGTAATGATGGCGCCAATGCCATTGCTTGCGCTTTGAGGCTCCATCAAAGACCATAGTCCATCGATCCTTGTTCGTGTCCTTCGTCTGGCCCGGTTCTTCACAATCAGAACTAGTAAAACATCTTCGTCTCGAAATTCGAACCGCATAGATTGATAGTCATCTACGGCTTGATGAGCCAAATGATCGGCTACCACACTTCCTTTGATCGCTCGAGAAGTGTATCGGATGTCATACTCGGTCAAGATCATTTGCCATCTTGCTATTCTTCCGAGAGAGTTGGTTTCTCAAAGATGTATTTTATCGGGTCCATCTTGGAAATCAACAAGGTAGTGTGAGTCAACATATACCGCCTTAGTCGGCGAAAGCCCAAGCCAAAGCGCAAGTTTTCTCGAGCTATGAGTATCTTGTTTCACACGGTAAACTTTTGCTAAGGTAGTATATTGCATGCTCTTTTCGACTGCACTCGCCATGTTGCCCCAACACACACCCCATTGAGTTCTCTAACACCGCCAAGTACATGATAAGAGGTCTTCCTTCGCAGTGGCATCGTAATAGGAGGATCGTAGGTACCCTTGATTTTGTCGAAAGCGATCCGAAATCGCTGCTCCATTCCACTACTTGATCTTTCTTTAGCAACTTGAAGATTGGCTCACAAGTAGCGCTATGTGCAATGAATCGCAATGTAGTTCAATCGCCCAAGAAACCTCTCGACTTCTTTCTCGTGTGGGTGCCGCATCTCCGAATGGCTTTAACTTTGGCGGGTCAACTTCAATACCTTTACCATCGACAACAAACCCTAAGAGTTTTCCTGATCGACTCCAAAAGTGCACTTGTTAGGGTTGAGTCTCAACTGCACTTCTTCAATCACAAATAGTTTCGCAGATGATCAAGATGTTCTTCGCCAGGACCGAGCTATCATGTCGCCGACGAGACCTCTATCTCGTGATGGATCATGTCATGAAACAATGCCACCATAGCACTGATAAGTGGCGCCTGCTCTTCATCCAAACGGCATAACCTTGTAGCAAAAGTGCCCCACTGTGTAACAAAAGTAGTCTTCCATGTCTTCGGAGCCATTTTGATCCGATTGTAACCGAGAAACCATCCATGAAGGAGAAAACCTTGCCGAGCGGTGTTGTCAACCAGACATCAATATGAGGAAGTGGGAAATCGCCTTTGACTTGCTTTGTTCAGATCTCTAATCCACACACATTCGCATTTTACCATCCTTCTTAGGCACGGGTACCACATTAGCAACCCATCGATAGGAGGTAACGCTAAGAAACCCGATTGAATCGCTTCACAACCTCGCCTTTGATTTCTCTCGACATCTCGTGACGATACGACGAACCTTCTGTTTACTGGGAGAAAACCTTCTTTTGTCGGCAATCGTGTACCACGATATCAATGTCCAACCTCGCATGTCTTCGTATGACCAAGCAAAACCTCAATATAGTCTCGTAGCATCCGAACCAATCTTTCTTTAACACTGCTCTCAAGACCCGCCCTATCTTGATCTCTTTTCTATCTTCACAAGACCCAAATTCACAACCTCAACTTGTTTTTCGTGGTCAGATAACTCGCTTCTTCTTGTAGTAACCGCAAGTTCTCCGGCACTTCACAATCTTCCTCACTTTCGCCTTCGCTTGGTAGATCGGATTATCAAGTCATATTTAGCACTAGGATAGTCTGTTATTAACTAGATTCGAGTGATTCCGCGTATCACGGGTGTGTAAGAACACATAGCTTTTTGAAGGGATGATAAAGTAAATAAAGAAAACAAACAATTGAATGCAAAAGTCCAACGAATTTATTGAATGAAAATACGCAAACGATGATAATAACCCTCGCAACGAGCCATGATGCCCCTGCAAGGCACTAGGCTTTCAAAGTTTATTGTTCAAAACATAAAGAGATACGAAAAGCAAAACAAAACAAGAGCAATTACCTCGACAAAAGGAGATTGGTATGACGCCTTCGGTCTTCCAATTGCCGAGCCCATATTCGGAGTCGAAGATCCACTTGATGTGTCGAGTCGTTGTCGCCGCCTTCTATAGCATGGATTCCTCCGGCCGATGCGGAAAGGAAGTTGGCAAGACGCTCAAGGCGTATCATCTTCTGACCCTTGATGGTGAAGCCTAAACCAGTCTTGTCAAATTTGAAAGGAAGATCAGGGAGCTGACCCCAAATAGCACTACCTCCTTGTTTAACAGTAGCTTTAGCATCTTTCAATGAGGCCATCCTAGGCGGAACTTGTGTGACTTCAGGAGTGGTGGGAGAGTCAACAGGCATGACTCTGGGGATTGTTTCAAATGCTTGACAGGGAGTCTCGAAGAATTCACCTTCCATCACAAGATATCGGAATGACTGTAGATGACTGACCATATACTCTTCTTCACCACATATTGTAACAACCTTCCCTTTCACCGGGTACTTCAGATGTGGTGGAAGTAATACCGCCCCATGTATCCAAGGGCGCCCAAGTAAAGAGTAGGCTGGACGGATGTCCATGACAAAGAAGGTGGAGTCAAAAGTCTGGAACCGACTTTAACAGTGCAGAGTGAGTTCTCCAAGTACCGCTCGCTAGAACCATCAAAAGCTCTCACGATAATGTCACCGGGTCTCGTAACCAACCCTTCACATCAAGCCGATCAAAAGCGCTTGGTAGGATATTCAGAGCGTAACCGTATCAACCAAAACATGAGATGGTAGTACCCTTGCATTCAACAGATGTGCAAGGCTTTTTGTTTTTTTCCTAAGGAGTTAAATCAAGATCATAGAAGCTTAAGCCGTTGTTGGCAGCAGCTAGCAATACAAACTTCGAACGGTTGGTGGTAGTGTCTTGCGGCACATGAGCATTTTTCGTAAACTTCACCAAGGCATTAGCATGAGCCTCAGAGCATAAGAGCAAAGCGAGCATGGAAATCTTGGACGGAGTCTCCCTAACTGCTCCACAACATTGTAATCACTCTTCTTGATGATCTTCTAATTTCCTCCATTTCTTGTTTGAGGTGTCTTCAGAACTTCCTTTGGTACTTGGTTGAGCAGATGAGTCACGATTCTTTCCTCTAGTCAGATTTTGGTGGAGTAGACGAATGCGAGCCGGAGTCGCAGTTGTCTTTTGGAGGAGAGATCTCGGAGAGAATACCCTTCCTGCTCGTCACCTTACCGATCCGTGATGTTGTCGATGTCGTGAATAGAAGCTCAAATGGTAAGATCTTCAATTTTCGAGGATCTTGCTTGACACCATGATAGTAAACATCACCCATAATTCCACCGGATAGCCTTGTCGAGGAATATGGCAACGGTCTTGGAGAAGTGATAATGAGAGGCGCCACCTAGGCACAGGATCGCAGAGGAAATCCTTATCAGGTTAACATCAAGATAGTCTCGAGAAATCGCACCCCATCCGTTGCCTTAACATCTTCAATAGGAATCTTGTAACTCGTGAACAGGTACTTCACCATGTAATCATATTTCCCACTTGGTTGCCCCAAGGTGTCCCACATGATGGTATAGTTTTGTTCGCATTGTCAATCTTCAACTTAGACATTTCTTCACACTTCCGCATGTGTGGTTTCGTAAATAGTATCTCACGGTTATCCATCATGCACCGAACACGCCTTCTCAACCAAGCACAACCATCGTGCGTGGGCACCAACGACAATCTTCGGCATCCCGGATTGACACCGCTTGCAACAAATTCTTCTTAACACCATCGAGGAATGGTCAAGTCATCTATGTGGAAAACATAAGTATCATCACCAACAGTTGGAACTTTGTCATGGTTAGGCATAGGCGCTGATCACATTCGAGTCTCAACAGAGGATCAAATTCAACTGCTTAGCTTCAATCATATCTTGAATTTGTTCTTCGAGCCCAACAATTGTCGCTGTCGTGTCTCGATATTGGAATGGTAAGCACACTTAGCATTAGGATTGTACTGGAGAGGAAGTGTTGACATTCGAGGAGGATCCTCAAGGTTATCACCTGCTCAACATGTGTTGCAAGGCTCATGACAAAGGCATGTTGATCTTCAGAATCGCTTCGTGGCGCTGCTCGTTACGCTGTCTCACCGAGGTTGTGCCGATGCAGGATCAAGATCACAACCGCCTCACGATTGAGCACGGTCGGTCTTGGCTCGGCTTTTCTCGACCATACACAGATTGGCTTCTTTTCTTAGCACCAAAAGATTCTTCGCAGATTGAAGATGACTCTATGTGAATTTTTCCACTTTGATACCACCGATACGCCGCACAATATCAACTCGTGAATCCTATCAAGAGTTTCCAATCGATGATTGAAGAATGGGCCTGCATTGTCCCCATAAACATATCAACCAACTCCCTATCGGACAAGGGTGGTGAACTCGCCGCTAGATCTCTCCACTTCCGAGCATACCCTTGAACTTCTCGTCATGACCCATAGACATGCTTTGTAGTTGCATGCGAGTGGGTGTCAATTCAAAGATTGTACTCATATCAGAAAGCATCACCAAATCACCCAAGTACGGATACGGCCATTCTCTAGCCGATAGTACCATTCCAACTGGTTCTGACAAACTCTTGAAAATAGTGCATCCACAACTTTCTCATCATCAGGGGATTGATCTTCCGAACATAGGACTTCAAATGCGCTTTGGGCAAGACATGCCATCATATTTAGCAAAAGTAGGAACTTTGAACTTGGGAGGAACACACCGTGAACAAGACTTAGATCATCAAAATTCAACCCGACATTTTCAAGTTTTCCACAAAGATTCAGACGGTCTTCGAGTTGTTTGTACTTGTCATCTTCATCGAGTGTTGGCTATAATCGTAGTGGTCCTCTCCTCCTTTCTTGGCTCACTGGTCACCTTCATCACCCTTGGTACCCCCGGTATGAACACTTCCTTCGAGAGCTCGATCCGACCGACCACTTTGGACCCCTTTGAAACGCCTACCCATGTTGAGGAGACCAACAACCTTCTTCTTGTTGATGAGCTTCTTCAAATCTTCTTGGCCTTGGACCAAGTTGGTGAACATCCCAAACCGAGCATTCGAGCTGGAGATCTTTGACAGCTTTGTTCAAGAGCCATTTGCTAAAATAAATAGCGAGCAAATGAGAAAACCAATTCCAATGTACCTATGATGCAATGTTATGCTATGATATGCAATGTTTATGCGAATGCAATGTTTTCAAGGACCTAAGAGATTTAAATTTGTTAAACAATGAACAAACATTTACTTTCTTTATTATTATTTTTTCTTTTAAGTACAAGAGATAGTTCAAACAATAAAAGAAAACATAAACATCCTAAAGCTCTAAGTCTCCCATGGTCGCTCTTGGTGCCGATGTAAGCGTTGATGTTTCGCTTCCTCGTGAAGTAGCTTGGTCAACTCTAGCACTTTCTTCTCGCCATGTAATCGAACTTCAAAGGTATCCTCTTCTTTGTCGAATCCAGATCGCTTCAAGTCTTCAAAATCAGAGGCATGTCAAGATGGAGAATAAGATAGGGTACGCCACCTTTAGCGACTGTTCCATAATTACCGGTAGAACAGCGTGAATGGCATCATGAGGTTTTGAGCTCGAGCTCGCACTCCATTTGAGGTAAGGTTCCCAAGGAATGGAGTTCGGTGCCCCAAAGTCTTGGTATCGCCTTCTTACCATGCCCCAAGCATGTATGAACCTTCGCGGAATTCGAGATGGTGATTGTAGTCGAACAAAACATCTGGAGAAGCATCATGTGGACCATCTCTTCGGCAAAACCAAACCGACGAGAGCTAAGGGTTGTAAGTAATACCTCCCCTTATACCAAGGAGTGGTACATTAGGGAATTCTCCACAACGCTCAATGAATGTGAAGTCCTTTTGAGAGAAAAGATTCCAACGGATATCGGAATGAGAGAGTGACATCAATCTTTGAGACCATCTCAACCTTTGTTCATTCTTCAAAACTGATGGAGGAAGGTGCGAAATAAACCACCTGGAAAGTAACGGTATACAACACATGAGAGTTCCTTGTCACTTAGTAGTACGAGTGTGGAGAGAATGCAGGATGTCTCCAAGTAAGGTAGGCACAGGATTGCGGGTAAGAAACAACTTGATGGTATTGACATCTATGAATTGATCCGAATTAGGAAATAGAACCAAACCATAAATTAGCAAGGCCACAATGTTCTCAAATGCATGGAAACTCATAACTTGGAGGAATTCTCGGGCTTTCTTAATTAGGAACTTGGAAAGTAAACCCTTAACTCCACTTCTAGTTTCCCAATTGGCTTCAATATCTGAACGCTTAAGGTGTAAGGCTGATGCAATGTCTTTGTACTTAGGAACCTTTTCCAAACCGGTGATGGCATTTGGTCAAGAACGGGTATCCCAAGTAGCTTAGAGAATTCTTCCAAGGTAGGAACTAACTGATAATCTGGAAATGTGAAGCAATGGTGTTTCGGATCAAAGAACTGGAATGAGACATGCATCATATCTTCTTCAAAACCGGAGATAACCAAATCAAGCAGATAACCATGTCTTTCGATGAACCGAGCATGGTCGGGAATTTCAAACCAATTTTTGAGTGAGAAGGATACCCATGAAGTTGATTCGATAGTCTTCTAGAAGCCATAATCCCTACAAAACAGAGCAAAGATAAATCCCTAGGTCCTTGAAATAGTTAGAAATGATATGCAATGGATGATGTCATGATGTCATGTTTAGCACACACAAACAATTCACACAATGAGCCTAGGTTTAAGGCTTGTATGAGGTATAGGTGATTACCCCACCGAAAGTTTGAGTTGGTTCATCCCGGCCCTATAATAGTAACCGGTTCTAGGAATCTCATATCATAGATCTTCTCAGAGGCGCTTATTTCAATACGACGCCAAGTGCTCGATCGAAAATGTCCCAAAAGTCGGATCTCAATGAGCGTAGCATCGAGTATCAACCAACCTCGGTCTACACCAAAGCCGCCATCTCACTACCTTCTAATGGCCAAGATGGGTCAATTAAGGTTCTAAAAGTTTAGTTAGCGCTGATGACACCACGCAAGCCAAATACTATCTTCAACTTGGGAATGAAGAGTATCGACAACCAAAGTGTCACGCTAACGTAGCCATCATGTTGACCGCTTAGTTATAACGCCCAGCGGTCGCGATGATCTAATGCTACTTACCTAAAAGGAAACCCGGATCCGTGTAGGATCCCCAACAATATAGTACCCAAGCAACCCTTAAAGATAAAGCATACAATTCAAACAAAGCATTAAAGGTTATCTAGAAACCTAAGGCAATTCTCTCTTTAGGATTTCTCCTCAGAGTCGCCAGCCTGAATACGGTGAACTCGACTTTGTAGGAATTTTGTATCCAAATGCTGGATAGCAAGAGTCGCCACCGACTTTTATTTTTATCCAATTAAGGGAAGGTAAAAGTAAAAAAGACCTTCGTTAGATTCTGTTCGGAGAATGGTTATGAAAAGGAAGGTATTAGCACCCCTTTTCATCCGTAGTTATCTACGGGCTCATAGTTGCTCTAGATCACTTTTTAAAATTGCTTTTTGTGTGTTTGACAAAAATGTTTTGAAAAGGCATTTCGCTTTGACTTTGCAATGACTCATGTGAGTGTATACAAAGTGTTCGGAAATGTTTAGTTTTGAAAAGAATTAGAACTTTGAAAAAGGTGTGGTGTGAAAAGCATTTGATAGAGCAAGCAACTAAAAGACTTATTTACCCACTCGTAATTGGTCGCTTTGTACTTCTAACGCCCTTTAGAATAGCGCTAGTCATACCATTAGTTAGTAGGTAGCTCCATTCGCTGGATGTAAGCGGACATTCGGGGACATCGGATGGTCATCGAAGGCAACTCTGTAGGAAGTATCCTAGCACATTCGAAGGACTATCATCATTTTCATACGCCGACAATCGAGGGTCAAGATCATGTATTCGGAGGCGACATCGTGGGTCTATGATCTTGTATCGGGGACTATGATGATTTGTTTGGAAGGCAACGGTGCTAGAATACCTCTACGCTCGAGGGATGACCATTTTGAACTCCGAAGGCATCGAGAGAGAATTACCCTAAGGTGCGTGTGAAGAGTGTGTTGATTTTAATATGTTATCTTGAAGATTAGTGGGCTATGTTCATTGTTATCTTGCCATACACGCCTAATTACTAGCAATTGATAAGGGTGCGGAAAGTAAAATGCGGAATGTAAAGGCGGAATGTAAAGGTGCGGAAAGTAAAACCTATGCTATTACATGGCTTTGGGGCAGATACATAATTTAAAATGCAGAAAATAAAATCCTAATTAAAACTATTACAACCCATAAACAGTTACATTATTGGAAAAAATAGAATGATAAAAAGAAAACGTCCGAATCGGAGCAACCTGTGAAAGAATAAGATATCGGAAAATATGATGAAATCGAAATAAGATAAAATGTTAGAAAAAATGCAATTTTTAATATGAGAAAATTAATATAGGCTGGAAATAAGATAAATAAATTAAAATAATTTTTTTGGGATTTTTTGGAAAAGATTTAATAATTAAAATGCAATTAAAAGTGAATTAAATGCAAAATTAAAAATAAAATAAATATGCATGCAAAAATTATATATTTTAATTTATTAAATTAAATAAAGATTTTTAGAATATAAATGCAAAAAGAAAATATTTTTTGGTAATTTTTTAATGCAGAATAAAAATTATGGGAACAATTAAAATAATATGAAAATATTGAAATAATTAGAAAATAGGAAAATAATGAGTTTTGCAAAAAGGAAAAGAGCATTGGTCCTGCCAGGATTCGAACTGGAGACCTTGTGTTCAAACTTTGAAAACCAACGCGCTGACCAACTGAGCTGGCATGCCTTACTGTTTGGAAACGGAGTTAATGGAATACACGCGTTGCTTCTCCATTGCCTCCTCCTTCGCTGTATCATTTCCTTTCGCTTTGAATTTCAAAAGCTTGCGCCGGGCTTTTCTTCGACGCCAGCGTCTGGCTACATGGAAAATCAAGCACAAGTAATATAAATGCATTGTAAATACATGGTTCGATTCTGCATCGCTCCGAGTTCATTGGTCATGGTCTCGGTCCAATTTTTCTTGTTTTGTAAACCCTAAAACGTTCAGAACCCTAACAATGGTATATCGATCTCCAGCTATGGAAATGCAATCAAACCACCCAAATGCTTGCAAACTTATCACCGATCATAAAACAACAACAAATCGTGTTAATAATGCATGAATGTTAGAAATCGAATTTGGAAAAGTTTGACAAACCAATTCTCGATTTGCTCGATTCTTGATGTTTTTGAATGATATGAGTCTGATCGACCTAAAGACCTCAAGGAATGCAATGGAATCCTCAAAATCTACCGTGGATGGGTCGAACTAGGATTGCTAGTTGCTTCAAGAACACAATTTTTGAATTAGGTTAGGTTTCTAAAGGCAATTTTTTCGCTCTCTTTGTTGATTGATATGCATCAAGTATATATGCTGGATGGATTTGGCATTGTTTTTGGAAAGATTTGATCAATAATCAATGAAAATCAATTTTGATATTTCATGAAATCAAATTTTCAAAACTTGTTCAATTCCAATCAAATCTTCCCATATTTGATTCAATTTCTAAATTGTCAGTATTTATGGGTTAATTGGATCATAAGCAAGCAAATAAAAATCAATCTTTCATTAATTTCAATTAATTTTGTATTTAAATGAATAAATTCCAAATTAAATAGGAAAATAAAATAGAAAATCGTGGTATTGGGCTTGGACATTCCTAATTGCATGAGGAATAAGTTTGATGAAGAAAAGTAGGCCCATTTGCAAAAGATTTGATTTTTGAAGTATCTCTTCATTCTTTCAAAATTGCCCAACTTGTGGATGGTGTAACTTGCTCAATTTTCCACATTTTTGAGTGTTTTTGGACTTTTGAAAGCTCTAAGAGTCCTCTAAACAATGTCTTTGGTTTCATCTCAATTGGAGTTACCATGCTCAATATATCTTCAAAACAAAAATGACTTTTTGTTGACTTTGAAAATGACCTCAGTAATGTTTTGAGCTATACCTCAAATGAAGCATTTTTGGACATTCTTGTGAGACATGAAGTTGTAGAGAATTGAATTTCCTTCAAAACAAGAGGTGGTGGAAAAATTTCCAGAAAGTATGAGAAGTTATGATCACCAAAGTTCGCTTGACTTTTTCACCCAGAAACCCTAATTTAGAAAGTTTGACTTTTGAGCAAATCTTGAGTTTTCTTGATGAATCATGATCAACCCTTGATCAAATGATGAATGTAACTTCAAAATGAGATGTTGACCAAAATTATAAAGTTTGATCATGTTGACCATGTTGACTTTTGTCCAATACAACCGATTTTCAACCATCTCGAGCAATCATTCGAGGAAACTTGACTTCATGAGGCTTGAAACTTGACATGGAGAATCTTTGAAACATATGAGGAAGCATGAAGACCATTGGAGATGTTGGAAATCCATCTTGACTTGGAGATACCAAACCTAGTTTGGGTTGATTGTCTAGGGAGAGAGTTTGTCCTGACTCCTGAGGAATCCTTGAGTATGGATGTATGAAATATCTTGAGAAGATGGAGGGCAAATTTTGGGGTA
>CM038792.1:276023132-276150420 GCA_021764765.1 Vicia sativa
CTTGAAAACTTCACCAGGCGTTAGCATGAGCCTCGGGCTTGAGGAAACATGGAGATTTTGGACATTCTGTCCCAGTATTGTGAGTCACTTTTCTTGATAATCTTAATTTCTCCATTTCTTGTTGAATGTGTCAGATGTTTCTTTGGCAGGATGACAGGATGAGTCCTTGGTTCTTTCCCTCTAGCTTGGGAATGGATTGAGCAGTTGGTCATTGCGATGCAATGTATTTTAGGAGAGATATCTCGGAGAGAAAACCCTTCCGTTCTGGTCACCTTACTTGATCCGGTGATGTTGTCAATGTCGAGGAATGGTAGTTTCTTTAAGATCTTCAATGGTCGAGAGGTCTTGCTTGACACCATGAATGCATGTCAGCTCCCACATTCCAAGGGATAGCCTTGTTAGAGGAATATGGGCGGCTGGGAGAAGTAATGATGAGAGTTCCACTCTGAGGCACGAGGATCGATGGGGAAATCCTTATGGTGTTAACATCATCGTCTTAAAATCGTACTATCATCCAGCGCTAACATCTTCAATAGGAATCTTGTAGCTCTCGGGAGCGGTGTACTTCACCATGTAATCGTACTTTCCACTTGGCTGCCCCAAGGTATCCCACACAGATGGTGCGGCTTCATTCACATCTTCGATCTTCAACTTAGCCATATCTTCACACAGCTTCTGCACAGGTGGTTTTAAGAATAGTATTTCACGGTTATCCATCATACACTGAACACGTCTTCTCGGCCAAGCCAACCATTAGGTGCAGATGGGCACCGACAATTCTCGGGCATCCTGGATTGACACCGGCTTGCAGCAAATTCTTCTTAACAGTCATCAGAGGAATGGTCAGGTCATCTATGTTGAAAACATAGGTATCTTCTCCAACAGCATTGGAACTCTTATCATGGTTAGGCATTGGCGCGTTGATCACATTCGGGGTCTCAACAAGAGGGTCAAATTCAATCTGCTTAGCTTCAATCATATCTTGAATCTTGTTCTTCAAGGCCCAACAATCATCAGTTACTATGTCAGGGGCTATTGGAGTGGTAAGCACATAGCATTAGGATTGTATCTTGGAGAGGAAGTGTTGATGTTTTGAGGAGGATCCTCAGTGTCATCTACGATTTCAACATGTGTTGCAAGGCTTGCGACAATGACATGTTGATCTTCGTAAAGCGTATCTTAGGTAGCGCGTTGCAGCTCATATGTTGTCTGTTAGGTTGTCAGTGGGGTTGATCACATGCCCCTGTCATACCCCAAAATTTCCCTCCATCTACTCAAGAGATTTCATACATCCATACTCAAGGATTCCTCGAGAGTTGATCGGACAAACTCTCTCCTAGACAATCAACCCAAACTAGGGTTTGGTATCTCTCAAGATGGATGGTTCCAACAATGTGGTCTTCATGCCTCCTCATATGCTTCAAAGATTCTCCATGTCAAGTTTCAAGCCTCGAGTCAAGTTTCCTCGAACAATTGCTCGGATGGTTGAAAATCGTTATGATGGACAAAAAGTCAACTATGGTCAACATACAGTCAAACTTCATAATTTTGGTCAAAATCCTCATTTTGAAGTTACATACATCATTTGATCAAGGGTTGATCATGATTCATCAAGAAAACTCAAGATTTGCCCAAAGTCAAACTTTCTAAATTAGGGATTCTAGATGAAAAGTCAATTGAAGTTTGGTGATCATAACTTTCTCATACTTTCGAAATTTTCCACCACCTCTTGTTTTGAAGGAAATTCTTCTCTACAACTTCATGTCTCACAAGAATGTCCAAAAATGCTTCATTTGAGAGGTATAGCTCAAAACATTGAGTCATTTTCAAAGTCAACAAAAGTCAACTTTTGTTTTGAAGATATATTGAGCATGGTAACTCCAATTGAGATGAGACAAAAGACATTGGTTAGAGGACTCTTAGAGCTTTCCAAAAGTCCAAGAACACTCAAAAATGTGGAAAATTGAGCAAGTTACACCATCCACAAGTTGGGCAATTTTGGAAGAATGCACAAAGAGATACTTCAAAAATCAAATCTTTTGCAAATGGGCCTACTTTTTCTTCATCCTAACTTGTTCCTCAAGCAATTAGGAGTGTCCAAGCCCAAAGCCACGAATTTTGATTTATTTTCTATTTAATTTGTAATTTATTTATTTAAATGCAAATTAAATCTTAAAATAAATTATAAAATTGAAATTAATAGCAAAGATTGATTTTATTCTTTCCTTAAGGTCCAATTAACTCACAAATGCAACAAATTCGAAATTGGAGCAAGAAAGGCAAGATTGGATTGAAATTGATCAAGCTTTGAAGATTTAATTTTCATGGAAATATCAAATTTGATTTCCATTGAATATTGATTGATTCTTTCAAATTCAATCCCAATCCATCGATATAAATACATGATGCATACCTATCAAGAAAGAGGCGAAAAAATTGCTCTACAAACCCTATTCCAAAGCTCAAAAACCGTGGTGCACAAGCAAGTGGTAACCCTACTTCGGCCGTTTTCAATCGTTTTGAGGTGTCCAACACATTGCTTGACATCTCTGAGTCGATTCGGACCTTCACTTTGCCAAAAATCATCAAGAATCAAAAGAATCCGAAATCGGTTTGTTCAAGAAAATTTCAAAATCGTATTTCAATTATCATGCATTTTTAACATGTTTTATTGTTGTTTTGTGATTAGTGAGAAGTTTGCAAGCGATCAGGCGGGTTAATTGTATTTCCATAGCACAACTTTCGATATGCCATAGCTAGGGTTCTGAACACGTTTAGGGTTTCCTTAAAGCGGAAAAATTGAACCTCAAGACTGTTACTGTTATTGAATGCGTGGAATCGAACCATGGTCTTAGAATTCATTTATATTACTTGTATGATTTTGATTTTGCGGGGTTATAGCGTCGAGCCAAGGCGGCTGAATTTTCAAAAATTTGAATCGGGAAGATGAAGTCTGGCCGAGTTTGATGCAACCGAGGAGATGGCGCGTGCTTGTAATCCATTCGCTCAATTTTCAAACACGTTAGGCGCGTTGGTTCGATGGTCAAGGCATGGCATTGTAAAGCGGGTCTGGTTCGATTCAGCGAGGACCATTTGCTTTTCCGGCTTTAAGTTTGCATTTTCCATATTTTCTATATTTTCATATTTATTTAATATTTCCATATTATTTTAATTGTTTTCATGATTTTTATTACGCATTAAAAATTACCAAAACATTTTTCTTTTACATTATTTTCATAAAAATCTTTATTTAATTTAATAAATTAAAAATATAATTTTGCATGCATATTTATTTTATTTTTATTTTAGCATTTAAATCATTATAAATTGCATTTTAATTATTAAATCTTTTCAAAAAAATCCCAAAAATTATTTTAACTTATTTATCTTATTTCCAGCATATATTAATTTTCTCATATTAAATTTGCATTTTCTAACATTTTTCTCTTATTCGATTCATATTGCATTTTCGATTTCTCATTCTTTCTTGAGTTGCTCGATTCGGACGTTTTCTTTATTATATATTTTTTTCCAATAATGTAATTGCTCATGGGTTGTAATAGTTAATTAGGCTTTTATTTTCCATAAGTTTAAATTATGTATACTTTAAAAGCCTTGTAATAGCGTAGGTTTTACTTTCCGCACCTTTACATTCCATTCCGCATTTTACTTTCACCTTATCAATTGCTAGTAATTAGGCGTGTATGGCAAGATAATAATTGGACATAGCTCACACTAATCTTCAAGATAAAATATCTGAATTTGACACATTTCTTTCACACATGCCTTAGGGTAATTCTCTCTCGATGCCTTCGATTTCAAATGGTCATGTCCCTCGAGCGTAGAGGTATTCTAGCACCGTTGCCTTCAAACAAATCATCATAGTCCTTCCGATACAAAGATCATAAGACCCACGATGTCGCCTCCGAATACATGATCTTGACCCTCGATTGTCGCCTCTGATGATGATAGTCCTTGAATGTGCTAGGATACTTCTACAAGTTGCTTTCTATGACCATCCGATGTCCTTGAATGTCCGCTTACATCCAACGAATGGAGCTACCTACTAACTAATGGTATGGCTGGCGCTATTCTAAAGGAATGTAGAAGTACAACAAAGCGACCAATTAAGTGGGTAAATAAGTCTTTTAGTTGCTTGCTCTAAACCAAATGCTTTTCACACCACACTTTTTCAAAATTCTTTTCAAAACAAAAACATTTGAACACTTTGTATACACTCCTACATGAGTCATTACAAAGTCAAAGTGAAATACCTTTTTCAAAACATCTTTGTCAAACACACGAAAGCAATTTTAAAAAGTGATCTAGAGCAACTAAGAGCCCGTAGATAACTACGGATGGAAAGGGGTGCTAATACCTTCCCTTTTCATAACCATTCTCCTCGAGAATCTAACGAAGGTCTTTTTACATTACTTTTACCTTCCCTTAATTGGATAAAAATAAAAGTCGGTGGCGACTCTTGCTATCCGCACATTTGGATACAAAATCCTACAAAGTCAGTTCACCGTATTCAGGCTGGCGACTCTGTGAGACACACCCTTAAAAGAGAGAATTGCCTTAGGGATTTCTAGATAACCTTTAATGCTTTCTATTTGAATTGTATGCTTTATCTTTAAGGGTTGCTTGGGTATTATATTGTTGGGGGATCCTACACCCGGATCCGGGTTTCCTTTTAGGTAAGTAGCATTAGATCATCGCGACCGCTGGGCGATATAACTACGGCGGTCAACATGATGGCTACGTTAGCGTGACACTTTGGTTGTCGATACTCTTCATTCCCAAGTTGAAGATAGTATTTGGCTTCTTCTTGGTGTCATCAAGCGCTAACTAAACTTTTAGAACCTTAATTGACCCATCTTGGCCATTAGAAGGTAGTGAGATGGCCGGCTTTGGTGTAGACCGAGGTTGGTTGATACTCGATGCTACGCTCATTGAGATTAGACTTTTGGGACATTTCGATCGACCACTTGGCGTCGTATTGAAATAAGCGCCTCTGAGGAAGATACGTGATATGAGATTCCTAGAACCGGTTACTATTATAGGACAGGATGAACCAACTCAAACTTTTGGTAGGGTAATCACCTATACCTCTTGCAAGCCTTAAACCTAGGCTCATTGTGTTGCTTGTGTGTGCTAAACATGACATCATGACATCATTTGCATTGCATTTCTTTCTATTTCAAGGACCTAGGGATTTATCTTTGCTCTGTTTTGTAGGGATTATGGCTTCTAGAAAGACTATCCGAATCAACTTCATGGGTATCCTTCTCAACTCAAAGAATTGGTTTGAAAATTCCCGACCATGCTCAGTTCATCAAAAGACATGGTTATCTACTTGATTTGGTTATCTCCGGTTTTGAAGATATGATGCATGTCCTATTCAGTTCTTTGATCCAAACACCATTGCTTTACATTTCAGTTATCGGTTGGTTCCTACCTTAGAAGAGTTCTCTAAGCTACTTGGGATGCCTATTCTCGACCAAATGCCATTCACGGTTTGGAAAGGTTCCTAAGTTCGAAGACATCGCATCCGCCTTACATCTTAAGCGCTCGGACATTGAAGCCAATTGGGAAACTAGAAGTGGAGTTAAGGGTTTACTTTCCAAGTTCCTAATTAAAAAGCAGGAATTCCTCAAAGTTATGAGTTTCCATGCATTTGAAAACATTGTGGCCTTGCTAATTTATGGTTTGGTTCTATTCCCTAACTCGGATCAATTCATAGATGTCAATGCCATCAAGTTGTTCCTTACCCGAATCCGATTGCCTACTTTACTTGGAGACATCCTACATTCTCTCCACACTCGTACTACTAAGAGACAAGGAACTCTCATGTGTTGTGTCCCGTTACTTTCAAGGTGGTTTATTTCGCACCTTCCTCCATCAGTTTTGAAGAATGAACAAAGGTTGAGATGGTCTCAAAGGTTGATGTCACTCTCTCATTCCGACATCCGTTGGAATCTTTTCTCTCAAAGGACTTCACCTTCATTGGCGTTGTGGAGAATTCCCTAATGTACCACTTGGTATAAGGGAGGTATTACTTACAACCCTTCCTTAGCTCTCGTCGGTTTGGTTTTGCAGAAGAGATGGTCCATGATATGCTTCTCCAAGATATTGTGTTCGACTACAACCACGATCTCGAATTCAAGCGAAGGTTCATACATGCTTGGTAAAGAAGCGATACCAAGACTTTGGGGCACAACTCCATTCCTGGGAACCTTACCTCAAATGGGTGAGAGCTCGAGCTCAAAACCTCATGATGCCATTCACGCTGTTTTACCGTAATTATGGAACACGATGCTATAGGTGGCGTACCCTATCTTGTTCTCCATCGACATGCCTACTGATTTTGAAGACTTGAAGAAATCCACGGATTGACTTAAAGAAGGGATACCTTTGAAGCTCGGTGTTCATAGCGAGAAGAAAGTTCTAGAGTTGACAAAGCTACTTCACGAGGCGAAACATCAACTTACATCGGCACCAAGAGCGCCCATGGGAGACTTAGAGCTTTAGGATGTTTATGTTTTCTTTTATTGCTTTGAACTATCTCTTGTACTTAAAAAGAAAAAGAATAATGAGAAGTACTAATAAATGTTTGTTCATTGCTTGTTTAACAAATTTAAATCTCTTAGGTCCTTGAAAACATTGCATTGCATTCACATAAACATCGCATAGCATAGCATAACATTGCATCACAGGTACATTGGAGATTGGTTTTCTCATTTGCTCGCTATTTATTTTAGCAGAAATGGCTCTTGAACAGTCTGTCAAAGATCTTCAAGCTCAGAATGCTCAGTTTAGATGTTCACCAACTTGGTCCAAGGCCAAGAAGATCTGAAGAAGCTCATCAACAAGAAGAAGAAGGTTGTTGGTCTCCTCAACATGGGTAGACGTTTCAAAGGAGGTCCTAAAGTGGTCAGCCGTATTGAGCTCTCTGAAGGAAGTGTCCATCTGGGGTACCAAGGGTGATGAAGGTGAGCAGCGTGAGCCAAAGAAAGGAGGAGGGATCATTCCGATTATGGCGGTACTCGAGGAAGATGACAAGTACAAGCAACTTGAAGATCGTCACGAATCTTGTGGAAAACTTGAAAATGTCAAGGGCTGAACTTTGATGATCTGAGTCTTGTTCTGGTGTTGTGATTCCTCCCAAGTTCAAAGTTCCTACTTTTGCCAAGTATGATGGGATGTCTTGCCCTAAGGCATTTGAAGTCCTATGTCCGAAGATCAATCCCACAGATGTGAGAAAGTTGTGGATGCACTATTTTCAAGAGAGTTTGTCGGAACCGTGGAATGGTACTATCGACTAGAGAATGACCGTATCCGTACTTGGAGTGATTTGGTGATGCTTTCTGAACAATATGAGTACAATCTGAATTGACACCCACTCGCATGCAACTACAAAGCATGTCTATGGGCGTGACGAGAAGTTCAAAGAGTATGCTCGAAGTGGAGATCTAGCGGTGAGTTCACCACCCTTGTCCAATAGGAGTTGGTTGATATGTTTATGGAACAACAGCGGCCCGTTCTTCAATCATCGATTGGAAATTCTTCATCCGGATTCACCGGTGATATTGTGATGACGCATTGGGCGGTATCAAGAGTGGGAAGATCCATGTAGAGTCATCTTCAATCTGCGAAGAGATCTTTTGGTGCTAAGAAAGAAGCTAATGTGTATGGTCGGAAAAGGAGCCAAGACCGACCGCACTCAATCTGTGGGGCGGTTGTGATCTCAATCCTACATCGGCACAACCTCACGAGACAAGCGCGTAACGAGCGCGCCACGAGATTCTGAAGATCAACATGCCTTTGTGCAAGCCTTGCAACACATGTTGAAAGCGGTGATTACCTTGAGGATCCTCCTCGGAATGTCAACACTTCCTCTCGAAATACAATCCTAATGCTAAGTGTGCTTACCATTCCAATAGCCAGGGCACGACAACGACAATTGTTGGGCTCAGAAGAACAAGATTCAAGATATGATTGAAGCTAGTTAATTTGATCCTCTGTTGAGACTCGAGATGTGATCAATGCGCCTGCCTAACCATGACAAGAGTTCCAATGCTGTTGGTGACGATACTTATGTTTTCAACATAGATGACTTGACCATTCCTTTGATGACTGTTAAGAAAAATTTGTTGCAAGCCGGTGTCAATCCAGGATGCCCAAAGGATTGTCGTTGGTGCCCATCATGATGGTTGTGCTTGGTTGAGAAGGCGTGTTCGATGTATGATGGATAACCGTGAGATACTATTTACGAAACCACAATGCGAAGCTGTGTGAAGAAATGTCTAAGTTGAAGATTGACAATCGACAGCTGTACCATCTGTGTGGGACACCTTGGGGCAGCCAAGTGGAAAATATGATTACATGGTGAAGTACACTGTTCCTGATAGTTACAAGATTCCTATTGAAGATGTTAAAGCGACCGGATGGGGTGACGATTTCCCAGAAGACTATGCTGATGTTAACAATAAGAATTTCCTCTGTGATCCTGTGCTAGAGTGGCACCTCTCATTATCACTTCTCGAGGCGGTTCCATATTCCTCGACAAAGCTATCCCTTGGAACTATGGAGTGATGTTTACTATCATGGCGTCAAGCAAGACCCTCGACCATTGAAGATCGACCATTGAAGCTTCTATTCGACATTGACAACATCACCGGATTAAGTAAGGTGACGAACCGGAAGGTATTCTCTCGAGATCTCTCCTCCAAAAGACAACTGCGACTCCATTTCGTATTCCGCTACTCAATCAATATCCCGGCTAGAGGAAAGAACGGTGACTCATCCTGCTCGAAGTACCAAAGGAAGTTCACGAAGACACCTCAAACAAGAAATGGAGGAAATTAAAGATCATCAAGAAGAGTGATTACAATGTCGTGGAGCAGTTAGGACGAGACTCGTCCAAAATTTCCATGCTCGCTTTGCTCTTGTGCTCGAGGCTCATGCTAATGCCTTGGTGAAGTTTACGAAGAATGCTCATGTGCCGCAAGACACTACTCTTTCGATTCGAGTTTGTATTGCTAGCCTGGCTGCCAACAACGGCCTGAACTTCTCGATCTTGATTGACTCTATAGGAAAGAAACATAACAAAGCCTTGCACATCTACATTGAATGCAAGTACTACCATCTCATGTTTTGGTTGACACGAATATCCTACGAAGACTACTTTTGATCGGCTTGATGTCGAAGGGTTGGTCACGAGACCAGTGACATTATCGTGAGAGCTTTTGATGGTTCTAAGCGCTGATACAGGAGAACTCCTCTGTTAAAGTCGGTTCCCGGACTTTTGACTCTACTTTCTTTGTCATGGACATCCGTCCGACTCTTACCTACTTGGGCGCCCTTGGATACATGGGGCGGTATTACCTCTGCATCGAGCTGAAGTACCGGTGAAAGGAAGGTTATCACGGTATGTGGTGAAGAAGTATATGGTCGATCATCTACGGTCATTCCGATACCTCGAGATGGAAGGAGAATTCTTGAGACTCCTGTCAAGCTTTTGAAACAATTCGAGTCATGCCTATTGACTCTCCCGTCACTGAAGATGCTAAAGTTCCGCCTAGGATGGCCTCGTTGAAAGATGCTCATTTGTTGTTGAAGAAGGAAAGAGTACTATTTGGGGTCACTCACGATCTTCCTTTCAAATCTAACAAGGCGGTTTAGGCTTCACTATCAAGGTCGAAGATGATACGCCCATGACGTGCCGCCAACTTCCTTCCGCATCAGAGTGGAATCCATGCTATAGAAGACAACGACAACGACTTCGACATCAATGTGGATCTTCCAACTCGGATCATGGGCTCGGCAATTGGAAGGCGAAGACGTCATACCAATCTCCTTTAGTCGGGGTAATTGCTCTTGTTTTGTTTTGCTTTTCGTATTCCTTTATGTTTTGAACAATAAACTTTGAAAGCCTAGTGCCTTGCAGGGGCATCATGGCTCATTACGAGGTTATTATCTGTTTGCGTATTTTCATTCAATAAATTTGTTGGACTTTTGCATTCAATTGTTTGTTTTCTTTCTTTTACTTTATCACCTTCAAAAGCTATGTTTTCTTACACACACCGTGATACAACTGCAGAATCACTCGAATCTATTATACAGCTATAGTGCTAAATATGACTTCGATAATCCGATCTACCAAGCGAAGATGAAAGTGAGGAAGATTGTGAAGTGCCGGAGAGAACTTGCGGGCCTCACAAGAAAGCGAGTTATCTGACCACGAAGAGCAGTTGAGGTTGTGAATTTGGGTCTTGTGAAGGCAGAAAAGATCAAGATAGGAGCGGGTCTTGAAGCAGTGTTAAAGAAGGATTGGTTCAGATGCTACGAGACTATATTGAGGTTTTGCTTGGTCATACGAAGACATACGAGTTTGGACATTGATATTGTGGTACACATTGCCGACAAAGAAGGTTTCTCGGTGAAACAGAAGGTTAAATCGCATGCGTCACGAGATGTCGAGAGAAAATCAAAGCCAGTTATAAGCGATTCAACGCTGGTTTCCTAGCCGTTACTTCCTATCGATGGGTTGCAAATGTGGTACCCGTACCTAAGAAAGATGGTAAAAATACGAATGTGTGTGGATTACGGAGATCGAACAAAGCAAGTCCGAAGCGATTTCCCACTTCCTCATATTGATGTTACGGTTGACAACACCGCTCAGCATAAGGTTTTCTCCTTCATGGAAGGTTTCTCGGGTTCAATCAGTTAAAATGGCTCCAAGACATGGAAGACTACTTTTGTTACGGTGGGGCACTATTACAAGGTTATGCGTTCGATGAAGAACGCAGGTGCCACTTCAGCGTGCTATGGTGACATTGTTTCATGACATGATTCATCACGAGATAGAGGTCTCGTCGGCGACATGATAGCTCGATCACGGAGAAGAAGAACATCTTGATCATTTGCGAAACTATTTGATTGAAGAAATACGGTGAGACTTAATCCCAACAAGTGCACCTTTGGAGTCGGATCTGGAAAACTCTAGGGTTTGTTGTCGGTGGAAAAGGTATTGAAGTTGACCCATAGCGTTAGAGCCATTCAAGAGATGCCAGCCCCTTGAGAAGGAAGTCGAGGTTTCTTGGGCGACTAAACTACATGCGATTCATTGCACACTAACGCTACTTGTGAGCCAATCTTCAAGTTACTTAAGAAAGATCAAGTAGTAAAATGGAGCGATTGCCGGATCGCTTTGACAAAATCAAGGAGTACCTACAGAATCCTCTATCCACGATGCACGCCGAAGAAGACCTCTTATCATGTACTTGCGGTGCTAGAAAACTCAATGGGGTGTGTGTTGGGGCAACATGGCGATGCAGTCGAAAAGAGCATGCAATATACTACCTTAGTTTACATGTGAAACAAGATACTCGACTTGAGAAAACTTGCAACGCTTTGGCTTGGGCTGCTCGCCGACTAAGACAGTATGTTGACTCACACTACCTTGTTGATTTCTAAGATGGATCCGATAAAATACATCTTTGAAACCCACCCTCTCGGAAGAATAGCAAGATGGCAAATGATCTTGACCGAATATGACATCCGTACACTTCAAAGCGATCAAAGGAAGTGTGGTAGCCGATCATTTGGCTCATCAAGCGAAGATGACTATCGATCTATGGTTCAATTTCCGGATGAGGATGTTCTACTAATTCAGATTGTGAAGAACGAGGCCAGACGAAGGACTGAACCAGGATCCCGATGGACTATGGTCTTTGATGGAGCCTCAAGCGCATTTGGCAATGGCATTGGCCATCATCACATCCCTACAGAGGACATCGCCTTTCACCGCCGATTATGTTTCAATTGCACCAATAACATGGCGAATCTGAAGCGTGCATCATGGGTATCAAAGCGCTATTGACTTAAGAATCAAGTTCTTACAAGTATATGGAGACTCGACTTTAGTGATCGGTCGAGTTAAGGCGAGTGGGATACGAAGCATCCGAATCATTCCATATCGAGCATGTTCGAGTTTGATCCCTACTTGAAGAGATTACTTTGATCACATTCCACGAAGAGAATCGGTTGGCGCATTGGCCACTATATCGTATCTATGTTCAAGTTAGATGGGACAACGAGGCTCCCTAGATCATCATTGAGAGGTTCGACGAACCAGCGTATTGTTGTGAGCTTAGCGAAGAGAAACCTTGGTACTATGGCGTGAAGAGGTATCTTGAGACTCGGGAATATCCAGAGCATCAATGATAAAGTTCATGAGAAGATTTGCATCCAAATTCTTTCTGACAACGACATTTATACAGCCAACGACTTGTGCTTACTCCGGTGTAGACGGAAAACAACAATGCGTATCATGGAAGAGTTACGAAGGCACATTTGGTACCCACTCCATGGACACACCATGGCTAAGAAGATTTTGAGAACAGGTTACTATTGGTCCACCATGGAAGCGATTGTCACCTTCTCTCGGTCTTGTCACAAATGCGGTTATGCGACAAAGTGCATACCTCGTACCTCGAATGTTTAACTTCTCCTTGGCCTTTTGCAATGTGGGGCATTGACATGATTGGAGAAATTAAGCCTGGCTTCAATGGACATCGTTTCATCCTTGTAATCGATTACTTTACCAAGTGGGTAGAAGCGACCTCGTATGCATCATTACCAAGAATGTTGTGGCTCGATTTATCAAACATAATCTTATATGTCGGTATGGCACTCCGAAAGGATTATCACGGATAACGGTTCCAATCTCAACAATAAGATGATCACTTTGAACTGCGCAGTTCAAGATCAAGCATCACAACTCTTCTCCTTATCGGCCTAAGATGAATGGCGCGGGAAGCCGCCAACAAGAACATTAAGAAGATCATCAGAAGCGGTGACTTACAAAGATTGGCATGAGATGTTACCATTTGCTCTTCATGGTTATCGCACTACACGAACATCAACGAGCAACCCCTCTCTCTCGTATCGGTATGGAAGCCGTCTTACCCATCGAGTTCGGATACCCTCAACGAGTCCTCGGGCGAGAGTTAAGCGAAGACGATTGGGTCGAGACTCGGCTTGACCAGATTAATTTGATTGATGAGAAGCGACTCGCATCTATCGCAGACAGTTATCGACGAATGATCGAGCATTTAACAAGAAGGTCAAACATCGGTCTACCAAGTCGGTGATCTAGTAGTCAGCGCATCATTCTTCTACAAGGTGATCCGGGGCAAATGGACTCCCACATGAGGACCGTTTGTAGTCAAGACAATATTCTCCGATGGAGCTATGATACTTAGCACCATGGATGGTGAAGACTTCCACCACCTGAGCAGACATAGTCAAAAATACTACGCATAAAAGACCCGCTAGGTTCGGCGACCTAGGCAAAAATAAGGCATCTGGCGAACCAAAGGTTCGGGCAAAAATTAAGATATATAAAACATGTACACCGGCAGTCGAAAACACGAAAAGGCGGGAAAAAAGGTATCGGTGGTAGAAAACCCGAATGGCGGTCTAGCAAAAGTTAGGGATTTAAGTGTACGACTATGTCTCTTCGGATCACCTTCGGACTACTATTAGCATTCAAGGTTCAAATGGCGAAGATCAGTCTACTCACTTTCTACTCACAGCAAGGAGATGAGATAGTTGAAATATATGAGTACTAGCATAGTTGGAACTTAACGAGATCGTTTCCGCATAGCTTTTTACCTTTCTTGTGTACAAACTACTTGGCCATCCATACACTTTCAAATAAATCTGACTTCTTTCTCTTTACAATTTCTGTTGTTGTTATTTGCAATAAGTCCAACGTTTGCTTTGAATGACTATACACATTTGACAATAAAAATCTCTTTGCAAACATACGAAAAGTGGACATGCAAAAGTACTTACTACAGGCTCCAGGAGTTGGGATGACGACGAAAGTCACCAAATAGTTCCCCACAGAACATAATCCCCAGGTGTCACTCACAACACACCATCCCCATGGAGTATATGTCATGATGATTCCACTCAACGAGCAACGTTACATCAGTCTCCAAGCAGTAACACTTCATCCCCAGCGGATCTTTCTCAATCCTTCCCCTTCTCCCAGCAGCGTTATCCGGACCCAAGACTTGGTCAGATAGTGCATCGGAGGAAGCATACATCTTCATTCCCGGCCGGAGATTACAGCGGATCCGACTCTTCCAGCCGGTCTCTCGGCAACTATCAAATGCTCTCCGGTGAGATACACACCATCCCAGTAGAGCATCACCTAAATTTCCTCGGCGGGATCTATATACAAGGTCCCCAACGGATCGCCTCCAGATTCTCCTCAGGGGTCTATATGAGATCTCCAACGACGAGCCTCTCAAATCTCTACCTTCCTCAACAACGTCTAGGCCTAAGACTTGGTCGGATAGTGCATCGGAAGAATCCGGATATCTTTCTTCTCCTTAAAGCGGGTTTCCACCTACACAATTCCCAAGGTCGAAATCTTCAAGCGAGACATCCGCATCTTCTTCAAGATGGATATGTTTTGAAATATCACAACATCTATCATTCATACATTTCTCATAAAGTCATAATTCATGCATATGTCATTCATATACACTGTCATGCATCATATTTTGCATAAAACTAACAAATATTCTATCAAAGTTTCTCTTGTTTTCTCCAAAGCAGTGTGATCCCACGCCTTAAGCAGGTCGAGATTAAGCCCGAGCCGCGGAAAACTATTTGAAAGACCGCCTTTGCAAACAGGTCCAGGATTAAGCCCCGAGCCGACGGGAAAACTATCTGAAAGACCGCCTCCGACGATTGGTCCAAGATTAAGCCCCGAACCGACGGGAAAACTATCCGAAAGACCGCCTCTGGTTATCCTCCGATAACAGGCAATGGATCAAACACCCGATGCACAACGGGGAAGCTATCCACCTTTTTGCCAACTACAATCTCCCTCGGAGTAATCGACACGAAGATTTATTCGACCTCTAGAGTCTAGCATCGACTCGATT
This sequence comes from Vicia sativa, assembly GCA_021764765.1. NCBI lineage: Eukaryota > Viridiplantae > Streptophyta > Magnoliopsida > Fabales > Fabaceae > Vicia > Vicia sativa. The sequence continues at coordinate 276,038,102 of CM038792.1, forward strand.
GCCTTGGATATCTTAAGCCCATCTCCAGGCTATTTGTCAACATTTCTTCACTTTCGAATCTGCATATATGGTTAAAATCAATACAAACCAATAACCTCATTCAAGGTGAACACGAAGTCTAACGTCGACTCCTCGGTGGCATTTTAAGCCCATCTCTCTCGTTCGAGGAACATCTGAGTCAACATCGACTCACTCCCGGCATCGACCTTTCTAGATGGCATCTTAAGCCCATCTCCGTCAATTCTCCTATCAACAACCTCGAGTCTAGCGTACGACTCGTTCCCCAGTGAAGTCTCCAACTTCTCCAAATGGCATCTAAGCCCATTCCGCATCATCCACCAGCAGTGCAAATTTTCGGTGTACTCGGTGTTCAATCATCTTCTACCTTGGTCGCGAAAGACAAGCATGTCAATCTAACCCTCGATACAAGAAGATTGAGCAGGCAGCTATCATACCCCAAAATTTTCCCTCCATCTACTCAAGAGATTTCATACATCCATACTCAAGGATTCCTCGAGAGTTGATCGGACAAACTCTCTCTAGACAATCAACCCAAACTAGGGTTTGGTATCTCTCAAGTCAAGATGGATTCCAACATCTCAATGGTCTTCATGCCTCCTCATATGCTTCAAAGATTCTCCATGTCAAGTTTCAAGCCTCAAGTCAAGTTTCCTCGAACAATTGCTCGGATGGTTGAAAATCGGTTGTATTGGACAAAAGTCAACTATGGTCAACATACAGTCAAACTTCATAATTTTGGTCAACATCCTCATTTTGAAGTTACATACATCATTTGATCAAGGTTGATCATGATTCATCAAGAAAACTCAAGATTTGCCCAAAAGTCAAACTTTCTAAATTAGGGTTTCTAGATGAAAAGTCAATGAACTTTGTTGATCATAACTTTCTCAAATTTTTCCCACCACCTCTTGTTTTGAAGGAAATTCAATTCTCTACAACTTCATGTCTCACAAGAATGTCCAAAAATGCTTCATTTGAGAGGTATAGCTCAAAACATTCTGGTCATTTTCAAAGTCAACAAAAGTCAACTATTTGTTTTGAAGATATATTGAGCATGGTAACTCCAATTGAGATGAAACCAAAGACATTGGTTAGAGGACTCTTAGAGCTTTCAAAAGTCCAAGAACACTCAAAATGTGGAAAATTGAGCAAGTTACACCATCCACAAGTTGGGCAATTTTGGAAGAATGCACAAAGAGATACTTCAAAAATCAAATCTTTTGCAAATGGGCCTACTTTTTCTTCATCTAACTTGTTCCTCAAGCAATTAGGGTGTCCAAGCCCAAAGCCACGAATTTTTGATTTATTTTCTATTTAATTTGTAATTTATTTATTTAAATGCAAATTAAATCTTAAAATAAATTATAAAATTGAAATTAATAGCAAGATTGATTTTATTCTTTCCTAAGGTCCATTAACTCACAAATGCCACAAATTCGAAATTGGAGCAAGAGGCAAGATTGGATTGAAATTGATCAAGCTTTGAAGATTTGATTTTCATGGAAATATCAAATTTGATTTCCATTGAATATTGATTGATTCTTTCCAAATTCAATCCCAAATCCATCCAGTATAAATACATGATGCATACCTATCAAGAAAGAGGCGAAAAATTGCTCTACAAACCCTATTCCAAAGCTCAAAAAACCGTGGTGCACAAGCAAGTGGTAACCCTACTTCCAGCCGTTTTCAATCGTTTTTGAGGTGTCCAACACATTGCTTGACATCTCCTGAGTCGATTCAGACCTTCACTTTGCCAAAAATCATCAAGAATCAAAGAATCCGAAATCGGTTTGTTCAAGAAAATTTCAAAATCGTATTTCAATTATCATGCATTTTTAACATGTTTTATTGTTGTTTTTGTGATTAGTGAGAAGTTTGCAAGCGATCTGGGCAGGTTAATTGTATTTCCATAGCCTGGAACTCGATATGCCATAGCTAGGGTTCCTGAACATGATTTAGGGTTTCCCTTAAACGGAAAAATTGAACCTCAAGACTGTTACCATTGCATTCGGAATGACGTCTGGAATCGAACCATGGTCTTAGAATTCATTTATATTACTTGTGTATGATTTTTGATTTTGCCAGGGTTATAGCGTCGAGCCAAGGCCGACGCTGAATTTTCAAAAATTTGAATCGGGAAGATGAAGTCAGCGCGAGTTTGATGCAACGGGGGAGATGGCGTGCTTGTAATCCATTCGCTCAATTTTCAAACACGTGGGCGCGTTGGTTCGGATGGTCAAGGCATGGCATTGTGAAAGCGGGGTCACAGGTTCGATTCCGTGAGGACCATTTGCTTTTCCAGCTTTTACAAGTTTGCATTTTCCATATTTTCTATATTTTCATATTTATTTAATATTTCCATATTATTTTAATTGTTTTCATGATTTTTATTCTTATTAAAAACATTTTTCTTTTACATTATTTTCATAAAATCTTTATTTAATTTAATAAATTAAAAATATAATTTTGCATGCATATTTATTTTATTTTATTTTAGCATTTAAATCATTATAAATTGCATTTAATTATTAAATCTTTTCAAAAAAATCCCAAAAATTATTTTAACTTATTTATCTTATTTCCAGCATATATTAATTTTCTCATATTAAGATTTGCATTTTCTAACACTTTTCTCTTGTTCGATTCATATTGCATTTCAGATTTCTCATTCTTTCGCGAGTTGCTCCGATTCGGACGTTTTCTTTTATTATACTATTTTTCCAATAATGTAATTGCTCATGGGTTGTAATAGTTAATTAGGCTTTTATTTTCCATAAGTTTAAATTATGTATACGCCCCAAGCCTTGTAATAGCGTAGGTTTTACTTTCGCACCTTTACATTCCGCTTTACATTCGCATTTTACTTTCGCACCCTTATCAATTGCTAGTAATTAGGCGTGTATGGAAGATAATAATTGGACATAGCTCACACTAATCTTCAAGATAAAATATCTGAATTTGACACATTTCTTTCACATGCACCACTAGGGTAATTCTCTCTCGATGCCTTCGATTTCAAATGGTCATGTCCCTCGAGCGTGAGGTATTCTATCACCGTTGCCTTCCAAACAAATCATCATAGTCCCTTGATACAAAGATCATAAGACCCACTATGTCGCCTCCGAATACATGATCTTGACCCTCGATTGTCGCCTATGAAAATGATGATAGTCCTTGAATGTGCTAGGATACTTCCTACAAGTTGCTTTCTATGACCATCCGATGTCCCTTGAATGTCCGCTTACATCCAGCGAATGGAGCTACCTACTAACTAATGGTATGGCTAGCGCTATTCTAAAGGAATGTAGAAGTACAACAAAACGACCAATTCTGAGTGGGTAAATAAGTCTTTTAGTTGCTTGCTCTAAACCAAATGCTTTTCACACCACACACTTTTTTCAAAATTCTTTTCAAAACAAAAACATTTCCGAACACTTTGTATACACTCCTACATGAGTCATTACAAAGTCAAAGTGAAATGCCTTTTTCAAAACATCTTTGTCAAACACAGAAAGCAATTTTAAAAAGTGATCTAGAGCAACTAAGAGCCGTAGATAACTACGGATGGAAAGAGTGCTAATACCTTCCCTTTTCATAACCATTCTCCGTACTCGAGAATCTAACGAAGGTCTTTTACCTTTACCTTCCCTTAATTGGATAAAAATAAAAGTCGGTGGCGACTCTTGCTATCCGCACATTTGGATACAAAAATCCTACAAAGTCAGTTCACCGTATTACACCCCCACAGATTGAGCACGGTCGGTTTTGGCTCGGCTTTTCTGACCATACACAACATTAGTTTCTTTCTTACCACCAAAAGATCTCTTCGAAGCATTTGAGGATGACTCTACCTGAATCTTTCCACTCTTGATACCAGCTTCAATACGCTCGTCTGTCAATATCAGCTCGATGAATCTGGCTGAACAGTTTCCAATCAGATGATTGAAGAATGGTCCTGTCAGTGTTCCCATAAACATATCAACCAACTCCCTATTGGACAAGGGTGGTTGAACTCTGCCTTCTAGGTCTCTCTATTTCTGAGCATATTCTTTGAACTTCTCATCACAACCCATAGACATGCTTTGTAGTTGCATGCGAGTGGGTGTCAATTCAGCATTGTACTCATACTGTCTGTAGAAATCATCAGCCAAGTCACTCCAAGTACGGATACGGTCATTCTCTAGCTGATAATACCACTCCAATTGAGTTCCGGACAAACTCTCTTGAAAATAATGCATCCACAACTTTCTGTCATCAGTGTGGGGATTGATCTTCTGAACATAGGATTTCAAATGCAGCTTAGGGCAAGACATGCCATCATACTTAGCAAAAGTTGGAACTTTGAACTTGGGAGGAATCACAACACCAGGGACAAGACTCAGATCATCAAAATTCAGCCCGGACATCTTCAGGTTTTCCACAGCATTCAGACGGTCTTCAAGTTGTTTGTACTTGTCATCTTCATCAGAGTATTGGCCATTATCATAGTCTTTCTCAGGCTCATGCTGACTACCTTCGCCATCACCCTTGTCACTTTGCTCATCCTCCTTCTTGACACTTCCTTCAGAGAGCTCAATTCGACTAACCACTTTAGGACCACCTTTGTAGCGTCTGCCCATGTTGAGAAGACCAACAACCTTCTTCTTCCTGTTGATGAGCTTCTTCAGATCTTCTTGGCCTTGGACCAAGCTGGTAAACATCTGCTGAAACTGAGCATTCTGAGCTTGAAGATCTTTGACAGACTGTTCAAGAGCCATTTCTGCTAAAATAAATAGCGAGAAAATGAGAAAACCAATCTTCAATGTACCTGTGATGCAATGTTATGCTATGCTATGCGATGTTTATGCAAATGCAATGCAATGTTTTCAAGGACCTTAGAGATTTAAATTTGTTAAACAAGCAATGAACAAACATTTATTAGTTCTCTTTTTATTCTTTTTTCTTTTTAAGTACAAAAGATAGTTCAAAACAAACAAAGAAAAACATATAAACCCTAAAGTTCTAAGTCTCCCATGGGCGCTTCCTCTTGATGCCGAGGTAGGCGTTGATGTTTCGCTCCTCGTGAAGTAGCTTGGTCAACTCTAACACTTTCTTCTCACTTGCATAACACTGAGCTTCAAAGGTATACCTCTCTTCTTTAAGCTGAATCCAGGATCTCTTCAAATCTTCAAAATCAGTAGGCATGTCAGGATGGAGAATAGTATAGGGTACGTCACCTATAGCAACAGGTTCCATAATTACTGGTAACACGGGTGTAAACGTCATCATGAGGTTTTGAGCTCGAGCTCGCACCCATTTGAGGTAAAGTTCCCAAGGAATGGAGTTCTGGTGCCCCCAAAGTCTTGGTATCTTTCTTTACCATGCCTAAGCGTGTATGAACCTTAAATCGGTAATTTTGGAGATCGTGATTATAATCGAACACAATATCTTGGAGAAGCATACCATGTGGACCATCTCTTGAGCAAAACCAATGACGTAGAGCTAGAGGAGGGTTGTAAGTAATACCTCCCCTTATACCAAGGAGTGGTACATTAGAATTCTCCACAACGCTCAATGAATGTGAAGTCCTTTTGAGAGAAAACACTCCAACGGATATCTAAATGAGAGAGTGACATTAATCTTTGAGACCACTTCAACCTTTGTTCGTTCTTCAAAACTGATGGAGGAAGGTGCGAAATAAACCACCTGGAAAATAACGGTATGCAACACATGAGAGTTCCTTGTCTTTTGATGGTACGAGTGTGGAGAGAATGTAGGATGTCTCCAAGTAAGGTAGGCACAGGATTACGGGTAAGAAACAACTTGATGGCGTTGACATCTATGAATTGATCCGAGTTAGGGAATAGAACCAAACCATAGATTAGCAAGGCCACAATGTCTTCGAATGCATGGAAACTCATAACCTTGAGGAATTCTCGGGCTTTCTTAATTAGAAACTTGGCAAGTAAACCCTTAACTCCACTTTTTGTTTCCTAATTGGCTTCAATGTCTGAGCGCTTAAGATGTGAAGCTGATGCAATGTCTTCGTGCCAGGAACCTTTTCTAAACGGTGAATGGCATTTGGTCAAGAATAGGTATCCCAGTAGCTTAGAACTCTTCAAGGTAGGAACCAATGATAATCTGGGAATGTAAAGCAATGGTGTTTCGGATCGAAGAACTGGAATAAGACGTGCATCATATCTTCTTCAAAACCGGAGATAACCAAATCAAGTAGATAACCATGTCTTTTGACAAACTGAGCATGATCAGGAATCTCTGAAACCAATTCTTTGGTGAGAAGGTATACCCATGAAGTTGATTCGGATAGTATTTCTAGAAGCCATAATCCCTACAAAATAGAGCAAAGATAAATCCTAGGTCCTTGAAATAGTTAGAAATGAGATGCAATGCGAATGATGTCATGATGTCATGTTTAGCACACAAACAATTCACACAATGAGCCTATGTTTAAGGCTTGCATGAGGTATAGGTGATTACCCACCAAAAGTTTGAGTTGGTTCATCTGTCCTATAATAGTAACGGGTTCTAGGAATCTCACACCATTGATCTTTCTCGTAGGCGTTTATTTCAATCGACTACCAAGTGGTCGACCGAAAATATCCCAAAGTCTAATCTCAATGGCGTAGCATCAGTACCGACCAACCTTACTCTGCACCAAAGCCGTCCATCTCACTACCTTCTAATGGCCAAGATGGGTCAATTAAGGTTCTAAAAGTTTAGTTAGTGCTTGATGACACCAGAAGCCAAATACTATCCTCAACTTGGAAATGAAGAGTATCGGGACATCCATCACTAACGTAGCCATCATGTTGACCGTTTCGATATCGTCTAACAGTCGCGACGATTTATTGCTACTTACCTAAAGGAAACCGGATCCGGGTGTAGGATCCCCACAAATATAATACCCAAGCAACCCTTAAAGATAAAGCATACAAATCAAACGAAAAGCAAGGCCGATCTAGAAATCCCTAAAGCATTCTCTCTTTAGAGTGTATCCCAGATAGTCGCCGATTACATGTCGGTGAACCGACTTTGTAGGTTTTATATCGCAAATGTGCGGATAGCAAGAGTCGCCACCGACTTTTCTTTTATCGAATTAAGGGAAGGTGAAAACGAGAAAAAGACCTTTGTTAGATTAAGTAAGGGAAAGGTTATGAAAAGGGAAGGTATTAGCACCCCTTTCCATCCGTAGTTATCTACGGGCTCTTAGTTGCTCTTAGATCATTTTAAAATTGTGCTTTCTGTGTGTTTAAAAAATGTTTTGAAAAGGCATTTCGCTTTGACTTTGTAATGATTCATGTAGGAATGTATACAAAGTGTTCGGAAATGTTTCATTTTTGAAAAGAGTTAAACTTTGACAAAAGTGTGAGGTGTGAAAAGCATTTTGATAAAGCAAGCAACTAAAAGTCTTATTACCTACTCAGGTTTGGTCGTTTTCGTGTTATTTTACGTTCTTTTAGAATAGCGCTATCTATACCATTAGTTGGTAGGTAACCCTATTCGTTGGATGTAAGCGGGACATTCGAAGGGACATCGGATGGTCATAGAAAGAAACTTGTAGGAAGTATCCTAGCACATTCGAAGGGACTATCATCACTTTTCGTAGGCGACAATCGAGGGTCAAGATCATGTATTCGGAGGCGACATCGTGGGTCTTATGATCTTTGTATCGAAGGGACTATGATGATTTGTTTGAAGGCAACGGTGCTAGAATACCTCTACGTTCGAGGGACTTGACCATTTGAATTCGTAAAGGCAACGAGAGAGAATTACTCTAAGGGGTGCATGTGTGAAAAAGTGTGTTGATTTCAGGTATTTTATCTTGAAAATTATGAGTGGTCTATGTCCAATTTTAGTCTTGCCCACACGCCTAAATACTAGCAGTTTATAGGGTGCGGAAATTAAATTGCGGAAAGATAAATCATACGCTATTACATGGCTTTGGGGCAGATACATAATTGAAAATGTGGAAAATAAAAGTCCTAATTAACTATTACATCCCATAGGCAATTACATAATATGAAAAGAAAACGATAAAAAATTGTCCGAAACGGGATAACCTGTGAACAGATGAAAAATCGGGAAATGCAAGGAAATCGAATAAGAAGAAAACGTTAGTAAAAATAATAATTTTTGAATGAGAAAAAGTTTTCATGCTGGAAATAACATTAATATGCTAAAATAATTTTTTGGGATTTTTTGGAGTTAATTTAATAATTAAAAATCAATTAAAAGTGATTTAAAAGATAAAATAGAGATTAAATTAAATATGCATGCAAAAATAATATTTTTAATTTTATAAATTAAATAAACATTTTCTGAAAATAATGCAAAAAGAAAAATATTTTTTGGTGTTTTTTAATGCATGATAAAAATATTTAAAGTTAAATTAAAATGAATGGGAATATTAAAGAAAATAGAAAAAGAAAAATAGAAAAATGTGAAGTTTGTAAAAGAGAAAAGGAAAATCGGTCCTGGCAGGGGTTGAACTCATGACCCTTGAGAGCATCTTCAAACAGTCAGCGCCTTAACCACTGGGCCATGTGACATTTGGTGTTTGGAACATTGAAATCAATTGAATAAAAGTGATTACGTGTCCTGGGAAGGTTTGAAACACAGTCAGCGTGCGTGGACCCCAGTTGGCACGAGAGAGCGAATTAGAGTGAGCCGTTGCGCCACGCATGCCTCGCCGGTTTCAACATCGGTCAACGACGCCGGAGCCCTAGCTCCGGTCGTCTTCTCCGATCAGTCCAAAGTTCAAACCTGCAAAATAAGCCAAATAAAGAACAAAGGAAGACCTTATCCCCCTAAATCGGACCCTGCGAATCCAATGGTGATATTGGTTTTCTCTGAAAATGCTTGTACAAGCGGTTCGACTCAAGCACTCATGAAGCCCTAATCATGGCAAATAGGTTTCTGGACGTTCAAGCTGCATGTAATGGTTCTAATGTGACCTAACAATCATCCCGAGTTCAAATAAACTTACAAATAACATTAGCAATGCATGAATTTATGAAGTCAAATTTGAGAAAGAATTCAAACCGGTGAGAGTTAGATGGCTTGATCTGGGACGATTTAGCTTCGAGTAAGAGTATGGTTCGATTCCTGGGAACCTCAGGAACACAAAGGAAGGCTTGGATTGGATTGAAACTTGCTGCAAATTGAAATTCGATTTTTCCAACTTTGAGAAATTTTTGGACAAAATAAGGGCTATGCTTTGAGCTAGGGTTTCGTGTCCTTTGCGTGGCATCTTGCTGGCTATTTATAGAGTGTATTAGGAGAGGAAAAAGAAGGAAAAAAGATTTGATCATGAATGTGCCATAAATATTTTTCAAATAAAATCAAATTTTGGAGAAAATTTGATTTTCTCTTTAATGTGAGAGCTAGCACGAATTAGGCATGTTCCATGGGCTATCTTGGACCTCAAGTTTGATATAAATTCGCTCCTTTTGGAAAAATATCTTATTTTCATATTTTATATAATTTAATTTTGAATTAAATGGTTTTAAATTCAAAAATAAATTAATAAAATTTAAAATTGCCATGGCCAAGCATCAATGGATCACAAATAATATCATGAACAAGTTTGGATCATAAAATTATAGGCCGATTTGGAAAACAAATTGCATTTTGACCAATATCTCCTTTTGTGCAATTGTACAAAAATGCCCAACTTGTGAATGGTGTATTTTGCTCAATTTTCCACATTTTTTAGTGTTCTTGGACTTTTTGGAAAGCTTTAAGAGTCCTCTAACCAATCTCTTTGGGTTCATCTCAATTGGAGTTTCCATGCTCAATATATCTTCAAAACAAAATGTTGACTTTTTGTTGACTTTGAAAAGGACCTGTAATGTTTTGATCCATACTTTCCAAATGAAGCATTTTTTGAACATTCTTGTGAGACATGAAGTTTTAGAGAATTGAATTTCCTTCAAAACAAGAGGTGGTGGAAAAATTTATGAGAAAGTATGAAGAAGTTATGCTCAGTCAAAGTTTGGTTGACTTTTCACTGAGAAACCCTAATTTGGAAAGTTTGACTTTTGAGCAAATCTTGAGTTTTCTTGATGAATCATGATCAACCCTTGATCAAATGATGAATGTAACTTCAAAATGAGGATGTTGACCAAAAATCAGGAAGTTTGACTGTATGTTGACCACAGTTGACTTTTTGTCCAATACAACTGATTTTCAACCATCTGAGCAATTGTTTGAGGAATCTTGACTTGTGAAGCTTGAAACTTGACATGGATAATATTTGAAGCATATGAGGAGTCATGATGACCATTGGAGATGTTGGAAGTCCATCTGGATCTGAGAGTTGCCAAACCCTAGTTTGGGTTGATTGTCTAGGAGAGGGTTCGTCTGATCAACCCTTGAGGAATCCTTGAGCATAGATGTATGAAACGTCTTGAGGAATAGGAAGGCAAATTTTTGGGTATGACAGCAAGTCAACATAAGAAGCATGGTTCAAACTCAACATATCCGACATAGATACACAGTAATTGCTTCTTCGAAACACAACATGGATATGAATTAAGTTCTAAACACAATATATCTAGACATGTAAACAAAACAAAAGACATGTCCACACTTGAATCACCTAAATATTTCTTCAATATACTTTGAAGAACAAAATGCAATATTTAAATAGGATTAAACACTCTCACTAGTAATCATGCACATCCGGAATAAGTCATGCATTCATCAAAACAAGTTAAATGAGCAAAATGGAAACAAAGATCACTAAGGACTTTCAAGGGTTGTAACTTGGCTTGGGTTAAAAATAAAGGATATTTATGTACAAAGCCATTGAAACAAAATTGGGTAAAGATAATGAAGAGCATTTCACAACATCATTCCCACTTCCTTCTTATTTATCACAACCACTTCTTTCTATTTCCCACACAATGATCCTCCTTTTCTTTTCTTTTCAAGATCTTTTCATATACATTTTTTTCTTTTTCTATTCAATCTCTCTTTTTTTTCTTTAGGATCATCCTTTCATCAATTCAAGGTTTTTTTTATCAACCTCCCCAACTTTCAATTCATCAATCCTTTTTATTTAAGAACATGCTCTTCAAAGGGTTAATCAACAATAGGGTTGGTGTTTACAAACAAGAAAATTTATAGAATGAATCATCCTTGAATTTTCATAGATTATCAACAACTATTAAGTGGCCTACTTAACAACTAGTTGATTTTGATAGATTCATTCCACAAATTCGATTTTTAAGCTCAAAAGGGTTCACTAAGATTCAGTCACTCACGGTTAATTGAAGCCCTTTTGGAATTGATGGTTTTTCTCATAGTGCACAAAAAATTTGCCTTGATCCTTTCTAAGTTTCCAAGATGTTAACAACAAATTAAGATTAAACATGAATCAAACGAGTTAACATAACTACTAGAACTCTCAATTTTTGGTATAAGGTGGAAAGCTTCTCACCTTTGTGGTTTAAGTCCTAATGATTCAAACATGAACACAATTTTTTTTTATGTACATGCCAAGATATTTTGCATAAAGCACAAATTTCATAGACATGTTAACATTCTACAAAACGATTAAAAATGTACCTTAATTGTGGATCAAGTTGAGAATAATATCATCACCATCACTTTTTGGTGAAACACACTTACTTACTTTTGAGCACCAGTGAAAAACCAGGACAAACTAAAAGAAATACAATTTAAAATAAACAAGGTATAACTTAAAAAGATATGGCAAAATAAATAAAAAGACACCCCAAAATGGTGTTTTAAAATAAAAAGTACTTAGGCATATTGCCTTAAAATGTAAAATTTGGAATTACAAAACACATCCTAAAAAGGATGGCAACCAACAAAATACAACTAAAGTCTTAAGAAACTAAAACTAAAACATAAACTAAAACCAAAAGGACTAAAATAAAAACAAAGGAAACAAAAAAAATCAGTCAGAAGCCTCTAGAATAAAATCTCCTAGAGTATCCGAACTAGAACCATCATCACCATTATCATCATCCTCCTCATCCTCATCAGCATCAGCATCTCCTACCTCCTCCTCAGCATTTGGCCCGACCCCGGACCCTCATCAATAACACCGTCTATTGTCAGGTGTCATACAGCAGGAAAAACAACCATATCACGCTTATAGAGTCCCATTATCAGTCTAGGATAAGTAAGGGCACATTTGATTCGCTCCCCCTTGGAGGTATAGCTTAATGCAACCCTTTTCAACTCTTTCACAATCAATCGGCCAAAATCAATCTGAGCTTCATCAAGCATGTATGCAATAAGGCCGGTTGTTTCCATTGGTATTGAGGAGGTGTGGCTTCTGGGCCGCAGGTTATACAAGGCCACACAAATAAGTACCTGGGCTCTTGTCTTTAGGCTTGACCTGTTGAACTTCAATGGTTGGCCAGCTCTATTCAATTCATAAGAATGCCTAGTCCAACAGATTTTATTCCTCAACATCTCAAAGTCCCAATTACTACGAGCTAGGTGCTCATGGTAGACATCCAATTCCTCCTCAGGGGCTGTCCAGTTAATGCCAAAAAAGCTATTGATGGAGGAGCGAGAAAAACCCTTGCCCCGAACCAATGTGGTAAGCGGAAAGGGCTCCCATCCTTTGGTAGAAATTCACATAAAATTCACGAACTAGCTCTACATTAACCTTAGATTGGGGCTCACAAAGAACTCCCAATCCGTATTTATCTAGAATAGCATCACAACTAGAGTAGTGCCCACGATCATTCAGGCGAATAATTCTTTCAGACCAAATGTTTCTCTCCTCAAGCTCCTTGTACATGGCCTCCTATTCAGGCCCCAGAAATCGTGTCCCATCAAAAGGATTGGGTCTTGAGGACCCTGCTCCGGCTGACATGACTCTTTGTCTCTTGGGAGGCATATGAAACAACACCAAAATCAACAAAATTTGACACCGAAATGTCCGTTAGACTTGAGTCATGCAAACATCAGTGCAAAATAACCAAACCAAGCATCAAGAATTAACAAAATGACAAAAAACACAGCAGAAAATTTTTTCAACATGCTATAGACCGCGCTAAGCGCGGTCTGCGATATCAGAAATTTTTTTCTCCAAAAAGCAGAATTTCCCCAGGAATCTAACCCTATGCAAAGTGAAAATCCTATCCTAAACATCATATACAGTCACAACATCCTAATTCTAACATTAAAACCCTAAAATCCTAAATCCTAACATGCAAAGGCAGAAAACACGAAATTATAGAGGGAAAGTGAAAGATAAACAAACCTTGATGCTTGAATGAGTAGAAAACACAGGAAATTTGCACAAATTTGACTTAGGGTTGAAAGGATTTGAAATTTTCTTTGAGAGGAAGAGAGGGAATGGTGTTCTTGGTGAGAATGGGAAAAAGAAAAAGAATACAAACCCTATTCTATTTAAAAAACGAACCAGGCCAACAAGTTGGGCATGGGTAAACTAAGTTAAAAATTAATTTTTTTTTACTACGGATCGCGCTAAGCGCGACCCCCATCGCGCTAAGCGCAAAATGTTCTATTTGATGGGGGTAGAAATCGCTAAGCGATCTCATTCGGAAAAAGCTTGAAAAACCAAAAAATTGATTAGGACACTAACAAAATGACTACAACATTAAATACTTACAATGTTGGGGTGCCTCCCAACCAGCGCTTTGTTTAACGTCGTTTCGAGCTCGACGGTTCATGATGATGCTTCAAGGGTCGATGAAAGGAATGACACCAACGTCACGATTTACTCCTCCACCATGGTAAACCTCCATGATGTCCTCCTCGGTAGCATCAGTTCGGAAAGTGTCATGTTTGCCCTTGGGATGCTTTAGGGCTTCAAAAAGATTGAAAGTTACCTCCTTATCTTGCACTCTTACTTTCATAATTCCATCATCAATATCAATCATCATTCGGGCAATCTTCATGAATGGTCTTCCAAGAATTAATGGCACATCATGATCCTCCTCCATGTCAACTGTAACACCCCAATTCTACCCCGCGTAATTAATAATAACATCAGAGTTTCAAAATTTCATTTAACAAAATTGAGGCATCACATATTCGCATTTCCATCAATTCGCATTATAATGCACATCAAAAGTCGGATATACCGATTCATACATAATTCACCATATACACATATGACTATTCACAACACAGTGAATGTGTTCACAAAATATACATAACATCATGTTATCATCAATACATAAGGTTATAACATCATAACATAGTATACATAAACTATCCTATCAAAATGATAATGTCGCCCAAATCTCGAGTGTTACTACGACCAGAGCAGAGTGACACAAAATAAAGGGACTCGAGCTAATCCTCCTCATCCTCGGGGATCACCTGCACGTTACCAATATATAGGCAACGACGAAACAAGTAAAGGGTGAGATACTCCAAAATATATAATTAAAAGCATGATAGGATATATACATAGTTTTGGAATTATAAATTATATAAGTTATATAAAGTATGTCGACATGTATGAAAAGCTTACATACTTTAAATTAGCATTTAGTGCAAAAAATTAACACTTTAACTTCGTCACATAATCATTATACTCGCATCAACACAAAACATCATGTACCATCGCAATTCAATCATCATTCATCTATCAAATCCAATATTAAACAACTCAAACATAAAAATAACCGACTCCATGAGACACGACTATGATATGCATGTGGTAGTCGTCGCTTTGTCCATAATTAGGAACACTTGGCATAAAGCCCATCGTCGCTTGGTATAAAAGCCCTCGTCGCCTATGCAATGTATGTGACTCGATAATAAAGACCACACAACAACACATCATCATCGCTCATCAAAATTGACAGAAAGTCCACATCGCCATATTTATTCACATCAAATAAACATGTCATCGCATCGCATAAACAACAAGTATTCATTAATAAATACACCGTCACAAACATTATGTTTATTCACACAACATCATTATCAATTAATCCACCAATTTTCAAAAATAAAAAAATAGTCAAAACACCGATAATCGTCGCGGAAGCCATTCTTAATTACCGACATTAATTATAAACATCAACATCGAAATCGGATAGTTCATATATGTCTCAAATTGACTAAACACAATCCGGTTCAATTTGACCGTAATTTGGCCTATTTCGGGTCGTTTCGTAAAAACTCGTAATTTTGAAAAACTAACCTCACCACTATGTTCTACACGTCGAACTTAGCTAGCACGCCAATTTTCGTTGAATTCGGAGCAACTTGCTCCGTCGTCGAATTTACCGAAATCGGAAAATCGGAACATAATTGGGTTCTAAATTTAATCGGCTATCTTATGTCCTAATTATATTTTATTGATATAAGGTGTTACTAGGTGGAATTGGGTTTTTTTAAAGAAACAGAAGCTATTATAAAAATTATGCAGGAAAACTGGTTTTTTTTATAGAAAACAGAAAAACTAAGTTACAGAAAACAGAAAATTTTCGTTTCCCCTTCCACTAATAGGGACGCACGTCCCATTGTGTGCATGAGAAGGAGGCGGGTGCCTCCCCATGGGGGACGGTCGCACCACACATGGAGGTGGGCGCCTCCCCCCTTGTGCTCCCTCCATTCACTTCTTCTCCTTCCCTGCGTATTTTATGTTTCTTACAGTTTTCACATTTTCTGGTTTCTTGTTTTACTAATAAGCTTTTTCTTTTCCTTTTCCATTTCTATTTTCATTTTATAATTCATATACTACAATACTAATAACAACACACCCATAATCCCTACTCCTAATTCAACTTTTCTAAACTATTTCAACAATCAATCAACAAAACCCTATAAACCAACTATCAATTTTTCCCCAATCCAAACTATAACCATCAAACCCTAACTATATGAAATGGAAATCAAACCCCTTACCAACAAGCTTTGATTGTTCTTGATGATTCCTCAAACCAAGCCTTGCTCTTCTTCTTGCTCTCCTCTTCTTCCTCTACTAAAGCCCTAACTTTCTCTTCTAAGTTTCTATACTTTGTGTTTTGGTGTTATGTTAGGAAAAGATAAAGGAAATGCTTTTATATGCTAGTTGTCATACTAACTAAGGGTGAGAAACCCAACTCTAACAAATTGCTTCCCCCACCCTTATCTATTCATAAAACACTAATATCATCTAATTATATCATTAACTCAATTTATTAAAATAATTTCGGGGAATTAAATATCGGTCCGAATAATATTTTACCGAACCGAACGGAACGTCGCCAAATATGTTTTATAGATATCTTAATTAATATAATTATTCTCGTCGCCAAAACAATCGTCAAACGGTAATTCAAAAATATTAATATAATATAATATTAAATAAAACGGGCGTTACATCAACCACCACAAAATCAACCGGAAACAAGAATTTTTCCACCTTTACTACCATGTCTTTAGCAACTCCATATGGTGAAATGGTAGACTTATCGGCTAGTTGCAAAGTCATCCTAGTAGACTTCATCTTAACATTTCCCAACCTTTTAACAATGGATAACGAAGGATTAAATTGATGTTATACCCCAAATCAATCAAGCCATTACCCTTGTAGGTATCTCCAATGGCTACCGGCAAAGTGACTCGCCCCGGATCGAATTCCTTCCTTGGGAGAGGTTTTTTGATTACGGCACTATAATTAGCATCAAGCAAAATTGTCTATTTATCCTTGTACCTCTTCTTCCTTGTGAGCATATCCTTCATGAATTTAGCATATTTTGGCATTTGCTCTAATGCTTCGGAAAATTGAATATTTATATGAAGTTGTTTAAATATATCCGTAAATCGAGAATATTGTCTTGCCTTCTCCTTCTTTGATGGTGCATGCGGATAAGGTAAATGTTGAATGGGAATTGTGCTTACTTCTTTATTTTCCTTTTTACTTTTCCTTGCATTCTTCTCTTTCTTTTTACTTCCCTCACCATTTTCTTTCTCCTTTTCAACTAAGTCATCTTCCACTACTACTTCATTTTTTTCATTTTCAACTACAACTTCCGCCTCATCCTCCTCTACAACTTCATCAATTTCTTCATCATTCTCCACTTCTTTATTTTTCTCTTCAACAACTCTACCACTCTGTAACACGGTGAACTGACTTTGTAGGTTTTTGTATCGCAAATGTGCGGATAGCAAGAGTCGCCACCGACTTTTCTTTTATCCAATTAAGGGAAGGTAAAAAGTACAGAAAAAGACCTTCGTTAGATTCTGAGTAAGGGAGAAGGTTATGAAAAGGGAAGGTATTAGCACCCCTTTTCCATCCGTAGTTATCTACGAGCTCTTAGTTGCTCTTAGATCACTTTAAAATTGTGCTTTCTGTGTGTTTGACAAAAATGTTTTGAAAAGGCATTTCGCTTTGACTTTGTAATGATTCATGTAGGAATGTATACAAAGTGTTCGGAAATGTTTCGTTTTGAAAAGAGTTTGAACTTTGACAAAAGTGTGAGGTGTGAAAAGTATTTTGATAGAGCAACCAACTAAAAGTCTTATTACCTACTCAGAATTGGTCGTTTTCGTGTTATTTTACGTTCCATTAGAATAGCGCTATCCATACCATTAGTTGGTAGGTAACTCCATTCGTTGGATGTAAGCGGGACATTCGAAGGGACATCGTATGGTCATAGAAGGCAACTTGTAGGAAGTATCCTAGCACATTCGAAGGGACTATCATCATTTTTCGTAGGCGACAATCGAGGGTCAAGATCATGTATTCGGAGGCGACATCGTGGGTCTTATGATCTTTGTATCGAAGGGACTATGATGATTTGTTTGAAGGCAACGGTGCTAGAATACCTCTACGTTCGAGGGACATGACCATTTTGAATTCGTAAGGCAGAGAATGACCTAAAGGGTGCATGTGTGAAAGAGTGTGTTGATTTCAGGTATATTATCTTGGTATTATGAGTGAGGTATGTCAATTTTAGTCTTGCCATACACGCCTAATTACTAGCAGTTTATAGGGTGCGGATTAAAATGCGGAAATGTAAAGATGCGGAAAGATAAATCCTACGCTATTACATGGCTTTGGGCGAGATACATAATTTAAAGTGCGGAAAATAAAAGCCTAATTAAAACTATTACATCCCATAAGCAGTTACATTATTGGAAAAAGAAAAAATAAAAGATCGTCGAAGCAGGATAACGTGAAAAGATGAAAATCGGAAAATCGAGAGAAATCGAATAAGAGAAAATATTAGTAAAAATGCAAATTTTGAAGAAAAATATTTCATGGAAATAACATTAATATGCTAAATTAATTTTTGGGATTTTTGAAATAAAATTAAATATGCATGCAAAATAATAAATTTTATAAATTAAATAAACATTTTAGAAAATAAATGCAAAGGAAAAATATTTTGACAATTTTAATGCATGATAAAAATTATAGAAAAGAAATTTAAATGCATGAAAATATTAAATAAAAGAAAATATGAAAATAATGAAAAGAAATTGAGTTTGTAAAGAAAAAATAAAACCGGTCATGGTTCGAACAGGACGGAGGAATATCTACGAGCAGTGGCGCCTTAACCACTAGACCATCATGCATTGGATGTCAAGGATTGAAAATGTGATCATGAGCTACTGCGCGTCGCGCTGATGAGTCAACGTCGGTTGGTGGACCCGGTGTACGAATGGAATCGGGCACGGAATTGCCACCGCGCTCTGCCGATCAAAGGTCCACGGCCGGAGCCCTAGCTCTGGTCGTCTTCTCCGGCCGTTCAATTCCTCAAACCTGCAAAATACGACGAACAAACAGAAAAAGAACACCCTATCCCCCTAAATCGACCCTTCTGAGTCCAATGGTGCCATTAGTTTTGGCTAAATCGTCCTGTACAGGCCAGTTCGAATCAAACAACTCGTTGAACCCTAACGATGGCAATATACGATTTCTACGTGGAAGCTTGCATGTAAGGCATCAAACACATTCTAATGAATACCCTGAACTCAAACAAACACATAACAAAAGTTAATAATGCATGAAAAACGAAATTCGAATTTGAGAAAAAATCAAACCGGTGAGAATTCAAGGGCACGATCTGGGCAGCCTGGGCTTGATGTAGGAGTATGGATCGATTGCTGGGAACCTCTAGAGTAAGATTGGATGGATGGAACACCTTGAAACTGGCTGGAAAACAAAATTCGATTTTCAAAGATTCTTGAAAAAATTTGGCAAAGTGAGGGCTGTGTATGGGGCTAGGGTTTCGTGTCCTTGTCTTGTGAACTTGCTGGCTATTTATAGAGTGATTTGGGATGGCAAAGAGGAGGAAAAAAGATTTGATCTTGAATGTGCATTTATATTTTTTCAAATCAAATCAAATATTGGAAAAAATTTGATTTTCTCATCAATGTGAAGGCTAGCACGAAATTGGTAAGAATCATGGGCCTTCTTGGACCTCAAGCATGATATAAAATCATTCTCCTTAAAAAAAATCTTATTTTCATATTTTATATAATTTAATTTTGAATTAAATGGTTTAAAATCAAAAATAAATCAATAAAATAGAAAATTGCCATGGCCAGCATTTATGGGTCACAAATAATGTCATGAACAAGTTTGGATCAAAAGCTTATAGGCCCATTTGGAAAATTTTGCATTTTGACCAAAATGTCCTTTGTGCATTGTCCAAAATTGCCCAACTGAATAGTGTATCTTGCTCAATTTTCCACATTTTGAGTGTTCTTGGACTTTTGGAAAGCTCTAGGAGTCCTCTAACCAACCTTTTTGGTCTCATCTCAATTGGAGTTTCCATGCTCAATATATCTTCAAAACAAAATGTTGACTTTTTGTGGTTTTTGAAAAGAACCTGTAATGTTTTGATCCATACCTTCCAAATGAAGCATTTTTGAACATTCTTGTGAGACATGAAGTTGTTAGAGAATTGAATTTCCTTCAAAACAAGAGGTGGTGGAAAATTTACGAGAAAGTATGAAGAAGTTATGGTCAAAGTTTGGTTGACTTTTACTAAGAAACCCTAATTTGGAAAGTTTGACTTTTGAGCAAATCTTGAGTTTTCTTGATGAATCATGATCAACCCTTGATCAAATGATGAATGTAACTTCAAAATGAGGATGTTGACCAAAAATTATGAAGTTTGATGTATGTTGACCACAGTTGACTTTTGTCCAATACAACTGATTTTCAACCATCGAGCAATTATGCGAAACTTGACTTGTGAGGCTTGAAACTTGACATGGAGAACATTTGAAGCATATGAGGAGGCATGATGAACATTGGAGATGTTGGAAATCCACTTTGATCTGAGAATCACCAAACCCTAGTTTGGGTTGATTGTCTAGGAGAGGGTTTGTCTGATCAACCTTTGAGGAGTCCTTGAGTATGGATGTATGAAATGTCTTGAGAAAATGGAGGGCAAATTTTGGGGTATGACAGCTGCCCCTGTTCAATCTTCTTGTACTGGAAGGGTTAGATTGGCATGCGTGCCTTTAGTGACACAGGTAGAAGATGATTGAACACTTTCGACACTGAAAATTTGCTTCATTGTTGGTGATGATGGGAATGGGTTTATAGATGCCATTTGGAGAAGTTGGAGATTTCGTTGGGGAATGAGTCGTACGCTAGACTCAATATTGTTGATAGGAGTACCGAAGGGTGATGGGCTTAAGATGCCATCTGGAAAGATTGACGCTGGGGAGTGAGCCGTATGCTAGGCTCTATAGATGTTCTAGATAGTGGAAGGAGCATGGAGATGGGCTTTAGATGCCACCCGGAGGGAGTCGTACGTTAGACTTCGTGCTCATCTTTGAATGAAGTTATTGGTTTGGATTGGTTTTTTAACCAAATATGCAGCATTCTGAAAGTGGAGAAATGTTGACAAGTGGTCGGAGATGGGCTTAAGATGCCATCCAGGGTAACCGAGTCGTCCGCTAGACTCTGCAATTGCTGCTGATAATAAGGAGGAGTCAGAATACATCTTCGTGCTGGTTACTCTGAGGGGATAGTAGTTGGCAGAATATGGATAACTTCCCTGTTGTGCATCGGGTGTTGATCCACTGCCTTTTATCGGAGGATAACTTGTGATCGTTCGGACAAGGTTTCCCGTCTGGCTTCGGGTATTAATCCTGGATCTGTTGTCGGAGGACAACAAGGGCGGTCGTTCGGATAGTTTTCCCGTCGAGATTCGGGTCTTAATCCTGGACCAGTTGTCGGAGGACAACTAGAACTTTCGAGATAGTTTTCCGTCGGATTCGGGTCTTAATCCTGGACCAGTTGTCGGAGGACAACTAGGGCGGTCTTTCAGATAGTTTTCCCGTCGGGATTCGGGTCTTAATCCTGGACCTGTTTGCGTCAGAAGTGACTTTCACCTGTTTTGGAGAAAACAAGAGAAACTTTGATAGAATATTGATTAGTCTTATGCAAAGTATGATGCATGACGATGTGTATGAATGGCATATGCACAAATTATGACTTTTATGAATAATGTATGAATGATAGATGTTGTGG
This sequence comes from Vicia sativa, assembly GCA_021764765.1. Taxonomy (NCBI): domain Eukaryota; kingdom Viridiplantae; phylum Streptophyta; class Magnoliopsida; order Fabales; family Fabaceae; genus Vicia; species Vicia sativa. The sequence goes on from CM038792.1 coordinate 276,059,577, forward strand.
TATTTCAAAACATCTCCATCTTGAAGAAGATGCGGAAGTTCTGCTTGGAGATTTCTGACTTCTGCTTGAGGATGAAGATCCTGAGAAGAAAGAAAACTTTGATTCCTCCGGTGCACTATATGACCAAGTCTCAGGCCTAGATATTGTTGAGGACGGTAGAGATACGTTGTGAGGATCTTGTGTACAGATCCTGTTGGGGAGAATCTTGGAGGTATTCTACTGGGGGTCTTGTGTGTAAATTTTGTTGGAGAGTATTCGGTAGTTGCTGGGAGACCGGGTTAGAAGAATTTGGAGCCCGTTGGAATTTCTGACTGAGGAATAAGAAGTGTAGGTTTCCTCCGGTGCACTATCTGATCAAGTTCCAAGTCTAGATACTGCTGCTGTCGGGCTAAAGGGGAATTCTTGAAATATATCTTGTTGGGGATAAATACCTCGGTGGGATGAGATGTTCTTGCTTGAAGCAGTAATCCGGTTAAGTTGAGTGGAATCATTGCTTGGGGACCGACGCGTAGTCCAGGGAAGGTTTGTAATGAATGACATTTCTGTGGGGATCACGCTCTGTGGGGGAAGTGCATTGGTGACTTTCGTCGTCATCCCAATTCCTGAAGCCTGTAGTAATTACTTTGCTATGTTTACTTTTCGCATGTTTGTGACTAGATTTTTATTGTTAGATGCATATAATCATTCAAAGCAAACATTGGACTTTATGCAAACAACAACAACCGTAAAAATTGTAAAGAGAAAGAAACTTGTATTTATTTGAAATGTGGCATATGGCCAAGTAGTTTGTATACAAGAAAGGTAAAAAGCTATGCGGAAACAATCTCGTTAAGTTCCAACTATGCTAGTACTCATATATTTCAACTATCTCATCTCCTTGCTGTCAGTAGAAAGTGAGTGAATTAATTTTCGCCATTTGAATCTGGAACGTTGATAGTAGTCTGGAAGTAGATAGGTGATCTAGACGAGACATAGTGAAATGCGCTTAAATGCCTTTTTGCCTAGACCGCCCTTTCGGGTTTTCAATCTACCGGGATATCCTTTTTTGCCCAAGCCGCCTTTTCAGGTTTTCGACTTGTCGGGTGTACATTTTTTGTATATGTCCTTAACTTTTGCCCGAACCCTTTTGGTTCGCCAGGATGCCCTTATTTTTTCCTAGGTCAGTCGACCTAGCGAGTCTCTTTTATGCGTAGTATTTTTGACTATGTCGCATTCACGAGGTGTGGGAAGTCTTCACCATCCATGGTGCTAAGTATCATAGCTCCGCCGGAAAATACTGTCTTGACTACAAACGGTCCCTCGTAGGTGGGAGTCCATTTGCCCCTGGGATCACCTAGTGGAAGAATTATGCGCTTGACTACTAGATCACCGACTTGGTAGACTCGGTGCTTGACCTTCTTGTTAAATGCTCTGATCATTCGCTTCTGATAGATCTGTCCATGGCAGATAGATGCGAGTCGTTTCTCATCAATCAAATTAATCTGGTCAAGGCGAGTCTGGACCCAATCGTCTTCGCCTAACTCTGCGTCCTGAAGGACTCTGGTTGAGGGTATCTGAACCTCAATTGGTAGGACTGCCTCCATACCGTATACAAGAGAGGGGTTGCTGATGTTGATGTCTTTTGATGCGATAACCATGAAGAGCAAATGGTAGCATCTCATGCAAATCTTTGTAAGTCACTGTCATTTTCTGTATAATCTTCTTAATGTTCTTGTTGGCGGCTTCCACTGCGCCATTCATCTTAGGCCGATAAGGAGAAGAGTTGTGATGCTTGATCTTGAACTGCGTGCAGAGTTCGGTGATCATCTTTTTGTTGAGATTGGAGCCATTATCTGTGATAATCCTTTCGGGAGTGCCATATCGACAGATAAGATTATGTTTGATAAATCGAGTCACAACATTCTTGGTAACAGATGCGAACGAGGCTGCCTCTACCCACTTGGTAAAATAATCAATTTCCACAAGAATAAAACGATGTCCGTTGGAAGCGGTGGGCTTGATTTCTCCGATCATGTCAATGCCCCACATTGCAAAAGGCCAGGGAGCTGTTAAAACATTCAGAGGTACTGGAGGTACGTGTACTTTGTCTGCATAGATCTGGCATTTGTGACAAGATCGAGCGTAGCGGTGACAATGAGCTTCCATGGTGGACCAATAGTAACCTGTTCTCAAAATCTTCTTAGCCATCGTATGTCCACTGGAGTGGGTACCAAATGCTTCTGTAAACTCTTCCATGATACGTATTCTTTGTTTTCGGTCTACAGTGGAGTAAGCACAAGTCGTGGTTGCGCTTGTATAAGATCTCGTTCTTGAGGAAGAATTTGGATGCAAATCTTCTCATGAACTTCTTATCATTGATAGATGCCCTGCGGATATTCGAGTCTCAAGATACCTCTTCATCATAGTACCAAGGTTTCTCTTACGTATCAAGCTCATAACAATCTGTTGGTTCGTCAAACTTCTCGATGATGATGCGGGGAGCCTCGTTGTCCCATCTAACCTTGAACATAGAGCGACATAGTAGCTAATGCGTCTGCCAACTGATTCTCTTCGTGGAATGTGATTGAAAGTAATCTCTTCAAGTAGGGATCAAACTCGAACATGCTCGATATGGAATAAGATTGGATGATTCGTATCCCACTCGTATGTCGACTAATCACTAAAATGTGAGTCTCCATACACTTGTAAGAACTTGATTCTTAAGTCAATAGCGCTTTGATACCCATGATGCACTTCATATTCGCCATGTTGTTGGTGCAATTGAAACATAATCTGGCGGTGAAAGGCGTATGTCCGCTGTGGGGATGTAATGATGGCGCCAATGCCATTGCCAAGTGCGTTTGAGGCTCCATCAAAGACCATGGTCCACCGGGATCCTTGTTCAGGTCCTTCGTCTGGGCCTGGTTCTTCACAATCAGTAACTAGTAAAACAACTTCGTGCGGAATTCAAATTGCATAGGTGATAGTCATCTACTTGATGAGCCAAATGATCGGCTACTACACTTCCTTTGATCGCTTTCTGAGAAGTATATTGGATGTCATACTCGGTCAAGATCATTTGCCATCTTGCTATTCTTCCGGAGAGAGCTGGTTTCTCAAATATGTATTTGATCGGATCCATCTTGGAAATCAACAAAGTAGTGTGAGTCAACATATCTTTGTCTTAGTCGGCGGCAGAAGCCAAAGCGTTGCAAGTTTTCTCTAGCTGTGAGTATCTTGTTTCACAGTCGGTAAACTTTTTGCTAAGGTAGTATATTGCATACTCTTTTCGACCAGACTCATCATGTTGCCCCAACACACACCCCATTGAATTCTCTAACACCGTCAAGTACATGATAAGAGGTCTTCCTTTGGTGGGCGGCATCAGGATAGGAGGATTCTGTAGGTACTCCTTGATTTTGTCAAAAGCGATCTGGCAATCATCGTTCCATTCCACTACTTGATCTTTCTTTAGTAACTTGAAGTTTGGCTCACAGGTAGCAGTTAGTTGTGCAATGAATCTGGCAATGTAATTCAATCGGCCCAAGAAACCTCTGACTTCCTTCTCGGTGCGGGGAGCTGGCATCTCTTGAATAGCTTTAACCTTGGCGGGGTCAACTTCAATACCTTTACCACTGACAACAAACCCTAGGAGTTTTCCGGATCTGACTCCAAAGGTGCACTTGTTAGGATTAAGTCTCAGTATGTATTTCTTCAACCTATCAAACAATTTCTGCAAATGATCAAGATGTTCTTCTTGATCGGATCGAGCTATCATGTCGTCAATAGACCTCTATCTCGTGATGAATCATGTCATGAAATAATGTCACCATATATTGGTAAGTGGCGCCCGCGTTCTTCAGCGAGCGGCATAACCTTGTAGCGAAAGTGCCCACATGTAACAAAAGTAGTCTTCTCCATGTCTTGAGGCCATTTTGATCGATTATGTAGGAGAAACCATCCATGAAGGAAAAACCTTATCTTTGGCGGTGTTGTCAACGAACATCAATATGAGGAAGTGGGAAATCGTCTTTCGGACTCGCTTTGTTTAAATCTACATAATCCACACAGATCCGTACCTTGCCATCCTTCTTAGGCACAAGAACCACATTAGCAACCCATTATGGATAGGAAGTGGCTAGAAGCCGGCGTTGATTGTTTCATAACTTGGCTTTGATTTTCTCGACATCTCGGGACGCATCGGCGAACCTTGTTTCACCGGGAAAACCTTCTTTTGTGGCAATCGGTGTACCACAATATCAATGTCCAACCCGGCATGTCTTGATGTGACCAAGCAAAAACTCAATGTAGTCTCGTAGCATCGAACCAATATTTCTTTAACACTGTCCTCAAGACCCGCTCCTATCTTGATCTCTTTTACATCTTCATCGATTACCCAAATTCACAACCTCAACTTGCTCTTTTATGGCTGTATAACTCGATCTTCTTGCATGGTCTAACAGTTCTCCTGGCACTTCACAATCTTCCTCATTTCGTCTTTGGCTTGGTAGATCGGATTATCGAGTCATATTTAGCAATAGCATTTGTTATCAATGAGATTCGAGTGATTCTGGTATCACGTGGTGTGTGTAAGAAACACATAGCTTTTTGAAGGGATGATAAAGTAAAAAAACACAATGAATGCAAAGTCCAACGATTTTATTGAATGAAAATATGCAAATGACGGATAATAACCCTCACAAACGAGCCATGATGCCCCGGGCAAGGCACTAGGCTTTAGAGTTTATTGTTCAAAACATAGAGAATACGAAAAGCAAAACAAAAACAAGAGCAATTACTCCTGTCTAAAGGAGATTGGTATGACGTCTTCACTCTTCCAATTCTTGAGTCGTTGTGCGGGTTGGGAAGATCCACTTGCGATGTCGAAGTCGTTGTAAATGCGTCTTCTATAGCATGGATTCCACTCTGGCTGATGCGGAAAGGAAGTTGGACGGCACGTTCGCGGCGTATCATCTTCTGACCCTTGATGGTGAAGCCTAAACCAGTCTTGTTGGATTTGAAAGGAAGATCAGGGAGCTGACCCCAAATAGAACTACCTCCTCCTTCAACAACAGCTTGAGCATCTTTCAGTGAGGCCATCCTAGGCGGAACTTGCGTAACTTCAGGAGTGACATGAGAGTCAACAGGCGTGACTCTGGGGATTGTTTCAAAAGCTTGACAGGGAGTCTCGAAGAATTCACCTTCCACCTCGAGGTATCTGAATGACTGTAGATGACTGACCATATATTCCTCTTCACAACATACTGTAACAACCTTCCCTTTCACCGGTACTTGATTTCGATGCGGTAGAGTATGATGCACCTTATGTATCCAAGGGCCAAGTAGGTGAAATAAGCTGACGGATGTCCATGACAAAAGTGGAATCAAAAGTCGGGAACCGACTTTACTTGCAATGATGAGGCTCAAAACCTTTCGCTTAGAACCATCAAAAGCTCTCACAATTATGTCACTGGGTCTCAGAACCAACCCTTCGACATCAAGTCGATCAAAATCAGTCTTCGGAAGGATATTCAAAGCAGAATCGGTATCCACCAAAACATGAGACAATGTAACGCCCTTGCATTCGAGTGTGCGAGGCTTTGTGTGTTTCTTCCGGCGGTGAAATCGACCGGAGAAGCCTAGGCTGTTGTTGGCAACCAGGCTAGCAATACAAACTTCAAATTGATTAGTAGTAGTGTCTTGCGGTACGTGGGCATTCTTCAGAAACTTCACCAAGGCGTTAGCATGAGCCTCAGAGCACAAGAGCAGGGTAAGCATGGAGATCTTGGGCGGTCTGTCCCAACTCCACAATATTGTAGTCACTCTTCTTGATAATCTTGAAATTTCCTCCATTTCTTGTTTGGAGGTGTCTTGATAACTTCCTTTGGTACCGGTTGAGCGGTGAGTCACTTGGTTCTTTCCCTCTAGCTTGGGGTGGTTGAATAGCTGGAATCTGTTTGAGTCGCGGTGTCTTTGGAGGAGAGATATCTGGAGAATACCCTTCGGTTCTGGTCACCTTACTTGATCCGGTGTTGTCGATGCCAAGAATGGTAGCTTTAACATAAGATCTTCAATGGTCGAGGGTTTGCTTGACGCCATGATAGTAAACATCGGCTCCATAATTCCAGGAATAGCTTTGTCGGAGGAATACGGCGGTCTTGGGAAGTAATGATAAGAGGTGCCACTCTAGGCAGGATCGTGAGAGAAATCCTTATGGTGTTAACATCAGCATAGTCTTCTGGGAAATCGTCACCCCATCCGGTTGCCTTAACATCTTCAATAGGGATTTTGTAGCTCTCAGGAACAGTGTACTTCACCATGTAATCAAAATTTCCACTTGGCTGCCCCAAGGTATCCCACACAGATGGCGCGGCTTCATTCGCATTGTCAATCTTCAACTTAGACATTTCTTCACACGCTTCGCACAGTGGTTTAGAAATAGTATCTCACGGTTATCCACCATGCTGGTCTTCTCAACCAAGCACAACCATCGGTGCGGATGGGCACCAACGACTATTCTCTGGGCATCCACGGATTGACACGGCTTGCAGCAATTCTTCTTAGGTCATCGAGAGGAATGGTCAAGTCATCTATGTTGAAAACATAAGTATCTTCACCAACAGCATTGGAACTCTTGTCATGATTAGGCAGGCGCGTTAATCACATTAGGGGTCAGCGGAGGGTCAAACTCAATGCAGCTTCAATCATATCTTGAATTTTGTTCTTGAGCCCACAATCCTTCGGTACTATGTCACAGGCTATTAGAATGGTAAGCACACTTAGCATTAGGATTGTATCTCGGAGAGGAAGTGTTGACATTCGAGGAGGATCCTCAAGGTAATCGGCTCTTGCTTTCAACATGTGTTGCAAGGCTTGCGACAATGGCATGTTGATCTTTATAAAGTGTCTTCGCGTTACGGCTCTGTGGCGTTGTCTCGCCGAGGTTGCTTGATGCGAGGATTGGAGATCACAAGCCCCCAGATTTAGCATCGGTCTTGGCTCGGCTTTTCTCACCATAACACAGCACTTTCTTACCACCAAAAGATCTCTTGTGACATTTGATGATGACTCACAGATCATCCCACTCTTGATACCAGCTTCCTTTCCGGTCGATTATATTTCGGTGAATCCATTTGAAGAGTTTCAATCGGATGATTAAAGAACGGACCTGTCAATGTTCCATGAACATATCAACCAACTCCCTATTGGACAAGGGTGGTTGAACTACTGCTGCTAGATCTCTCATTTCGAGCATATTCTTTGAACTTCATCACGACCCATAGACATACTCTATAGTTGCATGCGAGTGGGTGTCAATTCAGTATTGTACTCATATTTCCTGTAGAAAGCATCAGCCAAGTCACTCCAAGTACGGATACGGTCATTCTCTAGCTGATAGTACCACTCCAATTGAGTTCCAGACAAACTATCTTGAAAATAATGCATCCATAACTTTCTGTCATCAGTGTGGGGATTGATCTTCTGGAAATAGGATTTCAAATGCAGCTTAGGGCAAGACATGCCATCATACTTAGCAAAAGTTGGAACTTTGAACTTGGGAGGAATCACAACACCAGGGACAAGACTCAGATCATCAAAATTCAGCCCGGACATCTTCAGGTTTTCCACAGCATTCAGACGGTCTTCAAGTTGTTTGTACTTGTCATCTTCATCAGAGTATTGGCCATTATCATAGTCTTTCTCAGGCTCATGCTGACTACCTTCGCCATCACCCTTGTTACTTTGCTCATCCTCCTTCTTGACACTTCCTTCAGAGAGCTCAATTCGACTAACCACTTTAGGACCACCTTTGTAGCGTCTGCCCATGTTGAGAAGACCAACAACCTTCTTCTTCTTGTTGATGAGCTTTTTCAGATCTTCTTGGCCTTGGACCAAGCTGGTGAACATCTGCTGAAGTTCAGCATTCTGAGCTTGAAGATCTTTGACAGTCTGTTCAAGAGCCATTTCTCCTAAAATAAATAGCGAGAGAATGAGAAAACCAATCTTCAATGTACCTGTGATGCAATGTTATGCTATGCTATGCAATGTTTATGCGAATGCAATGCAATGTTTTCAAGGACCTTTAGAGATTTAAATTTGTTAAATAAGCAATGAACAAACATTTATTAGTTCTCTTCTTCATTCTTTCTCTTTTTAAGTACAAAAGATAGTTCAAACAAATAAAAGAAAACATATAAACCCTAAAGCTCTAAGTCTCCCATGGGCGCTTCCTCTTGGTGCCGAGATAGGCGTTGATGCTTCGCTCCTCGTGAAGTAGCTTGGTCAACTCTAGCACCTTCTTCTCACTTGCATAACGAGCTTCAGGTATCCCTCTCTCTTTTAGTTGAATCGGGATCTCTTCAAGTCTTCAAAATCAGTAGGCATGTGTGTACGGTGAGCGGACTTTGTAGGAATTTTGTATCCAAATGTGCGGATAGCAAAGTCGCCACCGACTTTTATTTTTATCAATTAAGGGAAGGTAAAAGTAACAGAAAAAGACCTTCGTTAGATTAAGTTCGGAGAATGGTTATGAAAAGGGTATTACCCTTTTCATCCGTAGTTATCTACGGGCTCTTAGTTGCTCTAGATCACTTTTAAAATTGCTTTCTTGTGTGTTTGACAAAATGTTTTGAAAAGGCATTTCGCTTTGACTTTGTAATGACTCATGTAGGAGTGTACAAAGTGTTCGGAAATGTTTAGTTTTGAAAAGAATTTGAACTTTGAAAAAGGTGTGTGGTGTGAAAAGCATTTGATAGAGCAAGCAACTAAAAGACTTATTTACCCACTCGAATGGTCGTTTTTGTACTTCTCGTTCCTTTAGAATAGCTAGCCATACCATTAGTTAGTAGGTAGCTCCATTCGTTGGATGTAAGCGGACATTCGAAGGACATCGGATGGTCATAGAAGGCAACTTGGGAAGTATCCTAGCACATTCGAAGGGACTATCATCATTTTCATAGGCGAAAATCGGGGTCAAGATCATGTATTCGGAGGCGACATCGTGGGTCTATGATCTTTGTATCGAAGGGACTATGATGATTTGTTTGGAAGGCAACGGTGCTAGAATACCTCGTTCGAGGACATGACCATTTGAATCGAAAGGCATCGAGAGAATTACCTAAAGTGCGTGTGTGAAGAAGTGTGTTGATTTGAATATGTTATCTTGAAGATTAGTGGGCTATGTTCATTTTATCTTGCCATACCGCCTAATTACTAGCAATTGATAAGGTGCGGAAAGTAAAATGCGGAATGTACGGAATGTAAAGGTGCGGAAAGTAAAACCGCTATTACATGGCTTTAGGCGCAGATACATAATTTAAAATGCGGAAAATAAATCCTAATTAAAACTATTACAACCCATAAGCAGTTACATTATTGGAAAAAATAGAATGATAAAAAGAAAACGTCCGATCGGAGCAACTGTGAAAGAATAAGAAATCGGAAAATATGATGAAATCGAAATAAGATAAAATGTTAGAAAAATGAAATTTTAATATGAGAAAAATTAATATAGGCTGGAAATAAGATAAATAAATTAAAATAATTTTTGGGATTTTTGGAAAGATTTAATAATTAAAATGCAATTAAAAGTGAATTAAATGAAAATTAAAAATAAAATAAATATGCATGCAAAATTATATTTTTAATTTATTAAATTAAATAAAGATTTTTAGAATATAAATGCAAAAGAAAATATTTTTGGTAATTTTTAATAGAATAAAAATTATGGAAACAATTAAAATAATATGAAAATATTGAAATAATTAGAAAATAGGAAAATAATGAGTTTGCAAAAAGGAAAAGCATTGGTGCCAGATTGAACTGAGACCTTGTGTTCAAACTTTGAAAACCAGCCCGTTGACCAACTGGTGGCATTATGTTTGGAAACGGAGTTAATGGAATACCGCGTTGCTTCTCCATTGCCTCCTCCTCGCTTGGACTTCGTCTCTTTCGTTTTGAATTTTCAAAAGCTTGCGTCGGCTTTTCTTCGACGCTAAAGGCCACAGCTACATGGAAAATCAACCAAGTAATATAAATGCATTGTAAATACATGGTTCGATTCAGGCATCGTTCGAGTTCATTGGTCATGGTCTCATGGTCCAATTTTCTTATTTTATAAAACAAAAGCTGTTCGGAACCTAACAATGGTATATCGAGCTCCAGGCTATGGAAATGCAATCAAACCACCCAGAATGCTTGCAAACTTATCACTGATCATAAAAACAACAACAAATCGTGTTAATAATGCATGAATGTGAGAAATCGAATTTGGAAAAAGTTTGACAAACCAAATTCTGATTTGCTCGATTCTTGATGTTTTTGAATGATATAAGAGTGGATCGACTCTAAAGACCTCAAGGAATGCAATGGAATCCTCAAAATCGGCTGTGGATGGCTGGAACTAGGATTGCTAGTTGCTTCAAGAACACAATTTTTTTGAATTAGGTTAGGGTTTCTAAAGGCAATTTTTTCGTCTCCTTGTGATTGATATGCATCAAGTATATATGCTGGATGGATTTGGCATTGTTTTTGGAAAGATTTGATCAATAATCAATGAAAATCAATTTTGATATTTCCATGAAAATCAAATTTTCAAAACTTGTTCAATTCAATCAAATCTTCCCATATTTGATTCAATTTGAAATTGCTGGCATTTATGGGTTAATTGGATCACAAGTGATAAAAATCAATCTTTCAATTAATTTTGATTTTATACTTTATTTTCAAATTAATTTGTATTTAAATGAATAAATTCAAATTAAATAGGAAAATAAAATAGAAAATCGTGGCATTGGGCTTGGACATTCCTAATTGCATGAGGAATAAGTTTGGATGAAGAAAAAGTAGGCCCATTTGCAAAAGATTTGATTTTTTGAAGTATCTCTCTTTGTGCATTCTTTCAAAATTGCCCAACTTGTGGATGGTGTAACTTGCTCAATTTTCCACATTTTTGAGTGTTCTTGGACTTTTTGGAAAGCTCTAAGAGTCCTCTAAACAATTTCTTTGGTCTCATCTCAATTGGAGTTACCATGCTCAATATATCTTCAAAACAAAAAGTTGACTTTTTGTTGACTTTGAAAATGACCTAATGTTTTGAGCTATACCTCTCAAATGAAGCATTTTGGACATTCTTGTGAGACATGAAGTTGTAGAGATTGAATTTCCTTCAAAACAAGAGGTGGTGGAAAAATTTACGAGAAAGTATGAAGAAGTTATGATCGGTCAAAGTTCATTGACTTTTCACCTAGAAACCCTAATTTAGAAAGTTTGACTTTTGAGCAAATCTTGAGTTTTCTTGATGAATCATGATCAACCCTTGATCAAATGATGAATGTAACTTCAAAATGAGGATGTTGACCAAAATTATGAAGTTTGACTGTATGTTGACCACAGTTGACTTTTTGTCCAATACAATTGATTTTCAACCATCGAGCAATTATAGGAAACTTGACTTGTGAGCTTGAAACTTGACATGGAGAATCTTTGAAGCATATGAGGAGGCATGAAGACCATTGGAGATGTTGGAAATCCATCTTGACTTGAGAGATACCAAACCCTAGTTTGGGTTGATTGTCTAGGAGAGAGTTTGTCTGATCAACTCTTGAGGAATCCTTGAGTATGGATGTATGAAATCTCTTGAGAAGATGGAGGGAAAATTTTGGGGTATGACCTGCCCTGTTCAATCTTCTTGTCTGGAGGGTTAGATTGACACGCTTGTCTTTCGTGACTGGAGGTAGAAGATGATTGAACACTCGATACACTGAAAATTTGCACCATTTGGTGATGATGCGGGAATGCTGATGCCATTTGGAAAAGTTGGAGACTTCGTCGAGGAAGAGTCGCGCTAGACTCGGAGTTGTTAATAGGAGATTGGGAGATGGGCTTAAGATGCCATCTAGAAAGGTCGATCTGGGGAGTGAGTCGTATGTTAGACTCTGTAGATGTTCTGGAGCGGAGAGGAGATGGGCTTAAGATGCCATCCGAGAGAGGAGTCGTTAGACTTCGTGTTCACTTTGAATGAAGTTATTGGTGCGTATTGATTTTTAACCATATATGCAGCAAAGTGAAGAAATGTTGACAAGTTAGTCGGAGATGGGCTTAAGATGCCATCCAAGGCAACTGAGTCGTCGCTAGACTCATGGTTCTTTGATAATAAGGAATCGAATAAATCTTCGTGTTGATTACTCGGGGAGATTGTAGTTGGCAAAATGTGGATAGCTTCCTGTTGTGCATCGGTGTTGATCCATTGCATTATCGGAGGATAACGAGTGGTCTTTCGGATAGTTTTCCCGTCGGTTGGGGCTTAATCTGGACCCGTCGTCGGAGGACAACCAAGGCGGTCTTTGATATAGTTTTCCGTCGGTTGGGTTTAATCCTGGACCAATCGTCGGAGGACAACCAAGGCGGTCTTTCGGATAGTTTTCCGTCGGTTGGGCTTAATCTTGGACATTGCGTCGGAAGTGGTTACTGTTTGAGAAAACAAGAGAAACTTTGATAGAATATTCGTTAGTTTTATGCAAAGTATGATGCATGACGATGTATATGAATGACATATGCATGAATTATGACTTTATGAGAAATGTATGGATGATAGATGTTGTGATATTTCAAAACATATCCATCTTGAAGAAGATCACGGATATTGTTTGAAGATTTCGACTTACGCTTGGGGAATTGTGTGGGTGAGAACCCGCTTTTGAAGGAGAAAGATATCTGGATTCCTCCGATGCACTATCACCAAGTCTTGGGCCTAGATATTGTTGAGGAAGGTAGAGATTTGAAGCTCGTTGTTGGAGATCTCATAGACCTGCTGAGGAGAATGGGAAGGCGATCTGTTGGGGACCTTGTGATGTAGATCCCTGAGGAAATTTAGGAGGCTCTTTGGGATTCAGGTGTAGATCTCATTGGAAGCATTTGATGGTTGAGAGACCGGGCTAGAAGAGTGCAGGTCCGTTGTAATCTCTGGCTGGGGAATAAAAGGTGTATGTTTCCTCCGATGCACTATCTGACCAAGTCTTGTGTCTGGATACCGCTGCTGGGAGAAGGGGGAGAATTGAGAAATATCCGCTGGGGATGAAGTGTTACTGCTTGGAGACTGATGTAACGTTGCTCGGTTGAGTGGAATCACTGCTTGTGGATTAACATATACTCCGCTGGGGAAGGTGTGTTGTGAGTGACACCTTTATGCTCTGTGGGGAACTATTTGGTGACTTTCGTCGTCATCCCAATTCCTGGAACCTGTAGTAAGTACCTTTGCATGTTCACTTTTCGTATGTTTGCAAAGAGATTTTTATTGTCAAATGCGTATAATCATTCAAAGCAAGCGTTGGACTTATTGCAACCGACAACAGTGAAAATTGTAAAGAGAAAGAACTTGTATTTATTTGAAATGTGGCGTATGGCCAAGTAGTTTTGTACACAAGAAAGGTAAAAGCTATGCGGAAACAATCTCGTTAAGTTCCAACTATGCTAGTACTCATATATTTCAACTATCTCATCTCCTTGCTGTCAGAAAGTGAGTAGACTGATCTTCGCCATTTGAATCTTGAATCTGATAGTAGTCAGAAGCGGTGATCGGAAGAGACATAGTCGTGCTTAAATCCTAACTTTTGCCTAGACCGCCCTTCGGGTTTTCAGTCTCTACGGGATACCCTTTTTGCCCAAGCGCCTTTTCGGTTTTCGACTTGCGGGTGTACATGTTTTGTATATATCCTTAATTTTGCCCGAACCTTTTGGTTCGCCAGGATGCCCTTATTTTTGCCTAGGTCGTCGACCTAGCGGGTCTCTTTATGTAGTATTTTTGACTATGTCTGCGTTCACGGGTGTGGGAAGTCTTCACCATCCATGGTGCTAAGTATCATAGCTCCGCCGAAAATCTTCTTGACTACAAACGGTCCCTCATAGGTGGGAGTCCATTTGCCCTGGATCACCTTGTGGAAGAATGATGCGCTTGACTACTAGATCACCGACTTGGTAGACTCGGTGCTTGACCTTCTTGTTAAATGCTCGATCATTCGTTTACGATAAATCATCCATGGCGGATGGATGCAGTCGTTTCTCATCAATCAAATTATCTGGTCAAGCGAGTGGGACCCAATCGTCTCGCCTAACTCGCCTCTGGAGGACTACGGTTGAGGGTATCCGAACCTCGATGGGTAAGGCGGCTTCCATACCGTATACAAGAGAGGGGGTTGCCCTCGTGATGTTCGTCTTTGTGGTCGATAACCATGAAGAGCAAATGGTAACATCTCATGCCAATCTTTGTAAGTCACTGTCATCTTCGTATAATCTTCTTAATGTTCTTGTTGGCGGCTTCCACTGCGCCATTCATCTTAGGCCGATATGGAGAATTGTGATGCTCTTGAGCTGCGTGCGAGTTCGGTGATCATCTTGTTGTTGAGATTGGAGCCGTTATCGTGATAATCCTTTCGAGTGCCATACCGATAAGATTATGTTTGATGAATCGAGCCACAACATTCTTGGTAACGGATGCGAGGCCGCTTCTACCCACTTGGTGAAATAATCAATTGCCACAAGGATGAAGCGATGTCCATTGGAAGTTGTGGGCAATTTCTCCAATCATGTCAATGCCCCACATTGCAAAGGCCAAGGAGAAGTTAAAACATTCGAGGTACTGGGGTGCGTGTACTTTGTCGGCATAATCTGGCATTGTGACAAGATCGAGCATAGCGGTGACAATCAGCTTCCATGGTGGACCAATAGTAACCTGTTCTCAAAATCTTCTTAGCCATGGTGTGTCCACTGGAGTGGGTACCAAATCGCCGTGTAACTCTTCCATGATCGCATTCTTTTTGGTCTACACGGATAAACACAAGTCGTGGTTGCGCTTGTATAAGATGCCGTTGCTGAAAGAATTTGGATGCAAATCTTCTCATGAACTTCTTATCATTAACAGATGCCCCTGCGGGATATTCCTGAGTCTCAAGATACCTCTTCACGTCATAGTACCAAGGTTTCTCTTACGTCAAGCTCACAATATCGCTGGTTCGTCGAACTTCTCAATGATGATCGGGAGCCTCGTTGTCCCATCTAACCTTGAACATAGACGACATAGTAGCCAATCGTGCCAACCGATTCTCTTCTCGGAATATGATCAAAGTAATCTCTTGAGTAGGGGATCAAACTCGAACATGCTCGTCTGGAATGAGATTCGGATGCTTGTATCCCACTCGCCTCTGATCACTAAAGTGAGTCTCCATACACTTGTAAGAACTTGATTCTTAAGTCAATAGCGACTTTGATACCCATGATGCACGCTCATATTCGGCCATGTTGTTAGTGCAATTGAAACATAATCTGGCGGTGAAAGGCGTATGTCCGCTGTAGGGGATGTAATGATGGCGCCAATGCCATTGCCAAGTCGTTTGAGGCTCCATCAAAGACCATAGTCCATCGGGATCCTTGTTCGGGTCCTTCGTCAGGGCTGTTCTTCAATCAGTAACTAGTAAAACATCTTCATGGAAATTGAGCGCATAGATGATAGTCATCTACGGCGATGAGCCAAATGATCGGCTACACACTTCCTTTGATCGCTTTCGAGAAGTGTCTTGGATGTCATATTCGGTCAAGATCATTTGCCATCTTGCTATTCTTCGGAGAGAGTTGGTTTCTCAAAGATGTATTTTATCGGATCCATCTTGAAATCAACAAGGTAGTGTGAGTCAACATATCTTGTCTTAGTCGGAGCAGCCCGAGCCAAAGCGTTGCAAGTTTTCTCGAGCTGTGAGTATCTTGTTTCACAATCGGTAAACTTTTTGCTAAGGTAGTATATTGCATGCTCTTTTCGACCAGACTCGTCATGTTGCCCCAACACACACCCCATTGAGTTCTCTAACATCAAGTACATGATAAGAGGTCTTCCTTGGCGGGTGGCATCGGATAGGAGGATTACATAGGTACTCCTTGATTTTGTCAAAAGCGATCTGGCAATCGTCGTTCCATTCCACTACTTGATCTTTCTTCAATAACTTGAAGATTGGCTCACAAGTAGCAATGAATCTGGCAATGTAGTTCAATCGGCCCAAGAAACCTCTGACTTCCTTCTCGGTGCGGGGCGCTGGCATCTCTTGAATAGCTTTAACCTTGGCGGGGTCAACTTCAATACCTTTACCACTGACAACAAACCCTAGGAGTTTTCCGGATCTGACTCCAAAAGTGCACTTGTTAGGATTAAGTCTCAATCTGTACTTCTTCAATCTGTCAAATAGTTTCTGCAAATGATCAAGATGTTCTTCTTCAGTTTGTGATCGAGCTATCATGTCGTCGACGTAGACCTCTATCTCGTGATGAATCATGTCATGAAACAATGTCACCATAGCACGCTGATAAGTGGCGCCCGCGTTCTTCCCAACGGCATAACCTTGTAGCGAGAAGTGTGCCCACCGTGTAACAAAGTAGTCTTCTCCATGTCTTGAGGCCATTTTGATCGATTGTAACCGAGAAACCATCCATGAAGGAGAAAACCTTATCTTTGGTGTTGTCAACGAGACATCAATATGAGGAAGTGGGAAATCGTCTTTGGACTTGCTTTGTTCAGATCTACGTAATCCACACATTACCATCCTTCTTAGGCACGGGTACCACATTAGCAACCCATGGGGATAGGAGGTAACGGCTAAGAAACCCGTTGAGCTGCTTCATAACCCGGCTTTGATTTTCTCGACATCTCGGGACGCATGACGAACCTTTTCATTGGGAGAAAACCTTCTTTTGTCGGCAATCGGTGTACCACATATCAATGTCCAACCCGGCATGTCTTCGTATGACCAAGCAAAAACCTCAATATAGTCTCGTAGCATCTGAACCAACCTTTCTTTAACACTTTCTCAAGACCCGCTCTATCTTGATCTCTTTTCATCTTCGTCGGTACCCAAATTCACAACCTCAACTTGCTCTTCGTGTGGCTGTATAACTCGCTCTTCTTAGCATCGCAAGTTCTCCCGGCACTTCACAATCTTCCTCACTTTCGTCTTGGCTTGGTAGATCGGATTATCAAGTCATATTTAGCACTAGCATAGCTGTTATTAACGAGATTCGAGTGATTCTGCGGTGTATCACGTGGGTGTGTGTAGAACACATAGCTTTTTGAAGGGTGATAAAGTAAAGAAAGAAAACAAACAATTGAATGCAAAGTCCAACGAATTTATTGAATGAAAATACATGACAGATAATAACCTCGCAAGCGAGCCATGATGCCGGGCAAGGCACTAGGCTTTCAAAGTTTATTGTTCAAAACATAAAGAAATAAAGCAAAACAAAACAAGAGCAATTACTCGACTAAAGGAGATTGGTATGCGTCTTGGTCTTCCAATTGAGCCCATATGCAGGTTGGGAAGATCCACTTGCGATGTCGAGTCGTTGTCGTCGTCTTCTATAGCATGGATTCCACTCTGGCTGATGCGGAAAGGAAGTTGGCGCACGTTCGCATCATCTTCTGACCCTTGATGGTGAAGCCTAAACCAGTCTTGTCAAATTTGAAAGGAAGATCAGGGAGCTGACCCCAAATAGTACTACCTCCTTGTTCAACAGTAGCTTGAGCATCTTTCAATGAGGCCATCCTAGGCGGAACTTGTGTAACTTCAGGAGTGGTGGGAGAGTCAACAGGCATGACTCTGGGGATTGTTTCAAAAGCTTGACAAGGAGTCTCGAAGAATTCACCTTCCATCTCGAGATATCGGAATGACTGTAGATGACTGACCATATACTCTTCTTCACCACATATTGTAACAACCTTCCCTTTCAGGTGGTTTTCGATCAAGGTAGGTAACAGCCTGCCCCATGTATCCAAGGGCGTCCAAGTAGGCAGAGTAGGTGGACGGATGTCCATGACAAAGAAAGTGGAGTCAAAAGTGGGAACCGACTTTATGAGTGAGTGAGCTCTCAAGCCGTTCGCTTAGAACCATCAAAAGCTCTCACGATAATGTCACTGGGTCTCGAACCAACCCTTCGACATCAAGTCGATCAAAAGCGCTCTTGGTAGGATATTCGAGCAGAACCGGTATCAACCAAAACATGAGATATTGGTACCCTTGCATTCCAGAGAGATGTGCAAGGCTTTGTTATGTTTCTTTCGGAAGGAGTCAAATCAAGATCGAGAAGCCTAGGCCGTTGTTGGCCAGGCTAGCAATACAAACTTGAATTGGTCGGTGGTAGTGTCTTACATGAGCATTCTTGAAACTTCACCAAGGCATTAGCATGAGCCTCGAGCACAAGAAAAGCAAGCATGGAAATCTTGGACGGTCTGTCCCACTGTTCCACAACATTGTAATCACTCTTCTTGATGATCTTGAATTTCCTCCATTTCTTGTTTGGAGGTGTCTTGATAACTTCCTTTGGTATGGCGGGATGAGTCAGGTTCTTTCCCTCTAGCTGGGGATATTGGTTGAGTAGCGGAATGCGGTGGAGTCAGTGTCTTTTGGAGGAGAGATCTCGAGAGAATACCCTTCCGTTCGGTCACCTTCTTGGATCCGGTGATGTTGTCAATGTCGGGAATAGAAGCTCAATGGTAAGATCTTCAATGGTCGGAGGGTCTTGCTTGACACCATGATAGTAAACATCACTCCATAATTCCAAGGGATAGCCTTGTCGAGGAATATGGCGGTCTTGGAGAAGTGATAATGAGAGGTGCCACTCTAGGCACAGGATCGCGAGAGGAAATCCTTATTGTGTTAACATCGGCATAGTCTTAGAAATCGTCACCCCATCCGGTTGCCTTAACATCTTCAATAGGAATCTTGTAACTCTCGAACAGTGTACTTCACCATGTAATCATACTTTCCACTTGGCTGCCCCAAGGTATCCCACGAGATGGTATAGTTTTGTTCGCATTGTCAATCTTCAACTTAGACATTTCTTCACACGGCTTACGCACGGTGGTTTCGAAATAGTATCTCACGGTTATCCATCATGCCTTGAACACGTCTTCTCAACAAGCACAACCATCAGTGCGGATGGGCACCAACGACAATTCTGGGCATCTGGATTGACACGGCTTGCAACAAATTCTTCTTAAATCATCGGAGGAATGGTCAAGTCATCTATGTTGAAAACATAAGTATCATCACCAACATTGGAACTCTTGTCATGGTTAGGCATAGGCGCGTTGATCACATTCGGAGTCTCAACAGAGGATCAAACTCAATCGCTTAGCTTCAATCATATCTTGAATCTTGTTCTTGAGCCCAACAATTGTCGTTGTATGCCACGGGCTATTGGAATGGTAAGCACACTTAGCATTAGGATTGTACTTGAGAGAAGTGTTGACATTCGAGGAGGATCCTCAAGGTTATCGACTCTGCTTTCAACATGTGTTGCAAGGCTTGCGACAAAGGCATGTTGATCTTAAGTAAATTGTCTTGTGGCGCGTTACGTTACGCGCGTTGTCTCGTTGAGGTTGTCTGATGTAGGATTGGAGATCACTGCGCCCACAGATTGAGCACGGTCGGTCTTGGCTCGGCTTTTCGACCATACACGGCATTGGCTTTCTTAGCACCAAAAGATCTCTTGGCAGATTTGAAGATGACTCTACATGAATCTTCCACTCTTGATACCACTCAATCGCTTTTGTCAATATCAACTCGGTGAATCCGGATGAAGAATTTCCAATCAGATGATTGAAGAATGGGCCTGTCATTGTCCCCATAAACATATCAACCAACTCCCTATTGGACAAGGGTGGTTGAACTCTGCCTGCTAGATCTCTCCACTTCTGAGCATACTCCTTGAACTTCTCGTCACGACCCATAGACATGCTTTGTAGTTGCATGCGAGTGGGTGTCAATTCAGCATTGTACTCATCTTGCTGTAGAAAGCATCAGCAAATCACTCCAAGTACGGATACGGTCATTCTCTAGCTGATAGTACCATTCCAACTGGGTTCCGGACAAACTCTCTTGAAAATAGTGCATCCACAACTTTCTATCATCAGTGTGGGGATTGATCTTCTGAACATAGGACTTCAAATGCAGCTTTGGGCAAGACATGCCATCATACTTAGCAAAAGTAGGAACTTTGAACTTGGGAGGAATCACAACACCAGGAACAAGACTTAGATCATCAAAATTCAGCCCGGACATCTTCAAGTTTTCCACAGCATTCAGACGGTCTTCAAGTTGTTTGTACTTGTCATCTTCATCAGAGTGTTGGCTATAATCAGAGTGGTCCTCTCCTCCTTTCTTTGGCTCACTGGTCACCTTCATCCTTGGTACTCCCTCGGTATGGACACTTCCTTCAGAGAGCTCGATCCGACTGACCACTTTTGGACCCCCTTTGAAACGTCTACCCATGTTGAGGAGACCAACAACCTTCTTCTTCTTGTTGATGAGCTTCTTCAAATCTTCTTGGCCTTGGACCAAGTTGGTGAACATCTGCTGGCCCAGCATTCGACTGGAGATCTTTGACATTTGTTCAAGAGCCATTTCTGCTAAAATAAATAGCGAGCAAATGAGAAAACCAATCTCCAATGTACCTATGATGCAATGTTATGCTATGATATGCAATGTTTATGCGAATGCAATGCAATGTTTTCAAGGACCTAAGAGATTTAAATTTGTTAAACAATGAACAAACATTTATTACTTCTCTTTTTATTATTATTTTTTCTTTTTTAAGTACAAGAGATAGTTCAAACAATAAAAGAAAACATAAACATCCTAAAGCTCTAAGTCTCCCATGGTCGCTTCCTCTTGGTGCCGATGTAAGCGTTGATGTTTCGCTCCTCGTGAAGTAGCTTGGTCAACTCTAGCACTTTCTTCTCGCTTGCGTAACACTGAACTTCAAAGGTATCCCTCTCTTCTTTAAGCTGAATCCAGGATCGCTTCAAGTCTTCAAAATCGATGGCATGTCGGGATGGAGAACGATAAGTACGTCACCTATAGCAGGTTCCATAATTACCGGTAGAACAGCGTGAATGGCATCATGAGGTTTTGAGCTCGAGCTCACCCATTTGAGGTAAGGTTCCCAAGGAATGGAGTTCGGTGCCCCAAAGTCTTGGTCTTCTTTACCATGCCCCAAGCATGTATGAACCTTCGTCGGTAATTCGGAGATCGTGATTGTAGTCGAACACAACATCTTGGAGAAGCATATCATGTGGACCATCTCTTGAGCAAAACCAAGCGGACGTAGAGCTAGGAAGGGTTGTAAGTAATACCTCCCCTTAAGGAGTGGTACATTAGGGAATTCTCCAACGCCAATGAATGTGAAGTCCTTTTGAGAGAAAAGATTCCAACGGATATCGAGAGAGTGACATCAATCTTTGAGACCATCTCAACCTTTGTTCATTCTTCAAAACGATGGAGGAAGGTGCGAAATAAACCACCTGAAAGTAACGGTATACAACACATGAGAGTTCCTTGTCGCTTAGTAGTGCGAGTGTGGAGAATGTAGGATGTCTCCAAGTAAGGTAGGCACAGGATTGCGGGTAAGAAACAACTTGATGGCATTGACATCTATGAATTGATCCGAATTAGGAAATAGAACCAAACCATAAATTAGCAAGGCCACAATGTTCTCAAATGCATGGAAACTCATAACTTTGAGGAATTCTCGGGCCTTCTTAATTAGGAACTTGGAAAGTAAACCCTTAACTCCACTTCTAGTTTCCCAATTGGCTTCAATATCTGAGCGCTTAAGGTGTAAGGCTGATGCAATGTCTTCGTACTTAGGAACCTTTTCCAAACCGGTGAATGGCATTTGGTCAAGAATAGGTATCCCAAGTAGCTTAGAGAACTCTTCCAAGGTAGGAACCAACTGATAATCTGGAAATGTAAAGCAATGGTGTTTCGGATCAAAGAACTGGAATAGGACATGCATCATATCTTCTTCAAAACCGGAGATAACCAAATCAAGTAGATAACCATGTCTTTTGATGAACCGAGCATGGTGGGAATTGAAACCAATTCTTTGAGTTGAGAAGGATACCCATGAAGTTGATTCGGATAGTCTTTCTAGAAGCCATAATCCCTACAAAACAGAAAGATAAATCCTAGGTCCTTGAAATAGTTAGAAATGATATGCAATGCGAATGATGTCATGATGTCATGTTTAGCACACACAAACAATTCACACAATGAGCCTAGGTTTAAGGCTTGCATGAGGTATAGGTGATTACCCACCAAAGTTTGAGTTGGTTCATCTGTCCTATAATAGTAACGGGTTCTAGGAATCTCATATCATAGATCTTTCTCGTGGCGCTTATTTCAATCGGCCAAGTGGTCGATCGAAAATGTCCCAAAGTCGATCTCAATGGCGTAGCATCGAGTATCAACCAACCTCGGTCTACACAAAGCCGCCATCTCACTACCTTCTAATGGCCAAGATGGGTCAATTAAGGTTCTAAAAGTTTAGTTAGCGCTGATGACACCACGCGAAGCCAAATACTATCTTCAACTTGGGAATGAAGAGTATCGGGACAACCAAGTGTCACGCTAACGTAGCCATCATGTTGACCGTTTATAAGCGGTGCGATGATCTATGCTACTTACCTAAAAGGAAACCCGGATCCGGTGTAGGATCCCCAACAATATAATACCCAAGCAACCCTTAAAGATAAAGCATACAAGTCAAACAGAAAAGCATTAAAGGTTATCTAGAAATCCTAAGGCAATTCTCTCTTAGGTTTCTCCAGTAGTCGCCATTACATGTACGGTGAACCGACTTTGTAGGATTTTGTATCCAAATGTGCGGATAGCAGATCGCCACCGACTTTTATTTTTATCAATTAAGGGAAGGTAAAAGTAACAGAAAAAGACCTTCGTTAGATTCTGAGTTCGGGAGAATGGTTATGAAAAGGGAAGGTATTAGCACCCCTTTCCATCCGTAGTTATCTACGGGCTCTTAGTTGCTCTAGATCACTTTTTAAAATTGCTTTCTGTGTGTTTGACAAAAAATGTTTTGAAAAGGCATTTCGCTTTGACTTTGTAATGACTCATGTAGGAGTGTATACAAAGTGTTCGGAAATGTTTAGTTTTGAAAAGAATTTGAACTTTGAAAAAGTGTGTGGTGTGAAAAGCATTTGATAGAGCAAGCAACTAAAAGACTTATTTACCCACTCAGAATTGGTCGTTTTCGTACTTCTACGTTCCTTTAGAATAGCGCTAGCCATACCATTAGTTAGTAGGTAGCTCCATTCGTTGGATGTAAGCGGGACATTCGAAGGGACATCGGATGGTCATAGAAGGCAACTTGTAGGAAGTATCCTAGCACATTCGAAGGACTATCATCATTTTTAGGCGACAATCGAGGTCAAGATCATGTATTCGGAGGCGACATCGTGGGTCTATGATCTTTGTATCGAAGGGACTATGATGATTTGTTTGGAAGGCAACGGTGCTAGAATACCTCTACGTTCGAGGGACATGACCATTTTGAACTCGGAAGGCATCGAGAGAATTACCTAAGGGTGCGTGTGTGAAGAAGTGTGTTGATTTCAGAATATGTTATCTTGAAGATTAGTGGGCTATGTTCATTGTTATCTTGCCATACACGCCTAATTACTAGCAATTGATAAGGGTGCGGAAAGTAAAATGCGGAATGTAAAGGCGGAATGTAAAGGTGCGGAAAGTAAAACCTATGCTATTACATGGCTTTGGGGCAGATACATAATTTAAAATGCAGAAAATAAAATCCTAATTAAAACTATTACAACCCATAAACAGTTACATTATTGGAAAAAATAGAATGATAAAAAGCGTCCGAATCGGACAACCGTGAAAGAATAAGATATCGGAAAATATGATGAAATCGAAATAAGATAAAATGTTAGAAAAAATGCAATTTTTAATATGAGAAAATTAATATAGGCTGGAAATAAGATAAATAAATTAAAATAATTTTTTTGGGATTTTTTGGAAAAGATTTAATAATTAAAATGCAATTAAAAGTGAATTAAATGCAAAATTAAAAATAAAATAAATATGCATGCAAAAATTATATTTTTAATTTATTAAATTAAATAAAGATTTTTAGAATATAAATGCAAAAGAAAATATTTTTGGTAATTTTTAATGCAGAATAAAAATTATGGAAACAATTAAAATAATATGAAAATATTGAAATAATTAGAAAATAGGAAAATAATGAGTTTTGCAAAAAGGAAAAGAGCATTGGTCCTGCCAGTTCGAACTGAGACCTTGTGTTCAAACTTTGAAAACCAACCTTGACCAACTGGTGGCATGTATACTGTTTGGAAGCGGAGTTAATGGAATACGCGTTGCTTCTCCATTGCCTCCCTCATGGCATGGACTTCGTCTCTTTCGTTTGAATTTTCAAAAGCTTGCGTCGGCTTTTCTTCGACGCTAAAGGCCCCGCTACATGGAAAATCAAGCACAAGTAATATAAATGCATTGTAAATACATGGTTCGATTCGGGCATCGTTCAAGTTCATTGGTCATGGTCTCATGGTCCAATTTTCTTGTTTGTAAAACCCTAAAACGTGTTCAGAACCCTAACAATGGTATATATCGATTCAGGCTATGGAAATGCAATCAAACCACCCAAAATGCTTGCAAACTTATCACTGATCATAAAAACAACAACAAATCGTGTTAATAATGCATGAATGTTAGAAATCGAATTTGGAAAAAGTTTGACAAACCGAATTCTGATTTGCTCGATTCTTGATGTTTTGAATGATATAAAAGCAGATCGACTCTAAAGACCTCAAGGAATGCAATGGAATCCTCAAAATCGGCTGTGGATGGCTGGAACTAGGATTGCTAGTTGCTTCAAGAACACAATTTTTTTGAATTAGGTTAGGGTTTCTAAAGGCAATTTTTTCGTCTCCTTGTGATTGATATGCATCAAGTATATATGCTGGATGGATTTGGCATTGTTTTTGGAAAGATTTGATCAATAATCAATGAAAATCAATTTTGATATTTCCATGAAAATCAAATTTTCAAAACTTGTTCAATTCCAATCAAATCTTCCCATATTTGATTCAATTTCGAAATTGCTGGCATTTATGGGTTAATTGGATCACAAGTAAGCAATAAAAATCAATCTTTCAATTAATTTCAATTAATTTGTATTTAAATGAATAAATTCCAAATTAAATAGGAAAATAAAATAGAAAATCGTGGCATTGGGCTTGGACATTCCTAATTGCAGGAGGAATAAGTTTGGATGAAGAAAAAGTAGGCCCATTTGCAAAAGATTTGATTTTTTGAAGTATCTCTCTTTGTGCATTCTTTCAAAATTGCCCAACTTGTGGATGGTGTAACTTGCTCAATTTTCCACATTTTTAAGTGTTTTTGGACTTTTTGGAAAGCTCTAAGAGTCCTCTAAACAATGTCTTTGGTTTTATCTCAATTGGAGTTACCATGCTCAATATATCTTCAAAACAAAAGTTGACTTTTGTTGACTTTGAAAATGACAAATGTTTTGAGCTATACCTCTCAAATGAAGCATTTTTGGACATTCTTGTGAGACATGAAGTTGTAGAGAATTGAATTTCCTTCAAAACAAGAGGTGGTGGAAAATTTACGAGAAAGTATGAAGAAGTTATGATCAGTCAAAGTTCAGTTGACTTTTCACCTAGAAACCCTAATTTAGAAAGTTTGACTTTTGAGCAAATCTTGAGTTTTCTTGATGAATCATGATCAACCCTTGATCAAATGATGAATGTAACTTCAAAATGAGGATGTTGACCAAAAATTATAAAGTTTGATGTATGTTGACCATTGACTTTTGTCCATACCGATTTTCAACCATCGAGCAATTATGAGAAACTTGACTTGTGAGCTTGAAACTTGACATGGAGAATCTTTGAAGCATATGAGGAGGCATGAAGACCATTGGAGATGTTGGAAATCCATCTTGACTTGAGAGATACCAAACCCTAGTTTGGGTTGATTGTCTAGGAGAGTTTGTCGATCAACTCTTGAGGAATCCTTGAGTAGGATGTATGAAATATCTTGAGAAGATGGAGGGCAAATTTTGGGGTATGACAGCATGTCGGGATGGAGAAACAGATAGGTCGTCACCTATAGCAGGTTCCATAATTACTAGTAAAGCAGTGAATGGCATCATGAGGTTTGAGCTCGAGCTCGCACCCATTTGAGGTAAGGTTCCCAAGGAATGGAGTTTGGTGCCCCAAAGTCTTGGTATCATTCTTCTTTACCATGCCCCAAGCGTGTATGAACCGTCGGTAGTGCGGAGATCGTGGTTGTATCGAACACAATATCTTGGAGAAGCATATCATGTGGGCCATCTCTTGAGCAAAACCAAAGACGTAGAGCTAGAGAAGGGTTGTAAATAATACGTCCCTTATACCAAGTAGTGGTACATTAGGGAATTCTCCATTTCAATGAAGGTGAAATCCTTTTGAGAAAAGATTCCAACGGATATCTGAATGAGAGAGTGACATTAGCCTTTGAGACCATCTCAACCTTTGTTCATTCTTAAAAACTGATGGAGGAAGGTGCGAAATAAACCACCTAGAAAGTAACGGTACACAACACATGAGAGTTCCTTGTCTTTTAGTAGTACGAGTGTGGAGAGAATGTAGGATATCTCCAAGTAAAGTAGGCACAGGATTGCGGGTAAGAAACAACTTGATGGCGTTGACATCTATGAATTGATCCGAGTTAGGAATAGAACCAAACCATAGATTAGCAGGCCACAATGTCTTGAATGCATGGAAACTCATAACTTTGAGGAATTCTCGGGCTTTCTTAATCGGGAATTATGCAAGTAAACCCTTAACTCCACCGGTTTCCCAATTGGCTTCAATACGGCTTAAGATGTAAAGGCGATGCAATGTCTTCGTACCTAGGAACCTTTTCTAACCGTGAATGGCATTTGATCAAGAATAGGTATCCCAAGTAGCTTAGAAACTCTTCCAATGTAGGAACTAACGATAATCTGGGAATGTAAAGCAATGATGTTTGGATCAAAGCGAAATAGGACATGCATCATATCTTCTTCAAACCGGAAATAACCAAGTCAAGATAACCATGTCTTTTGATGAACCGAGCATGGTCGGAATTTCAAACCAATTCTTTGAGTGAGAAGGTATACCCATGAAGTTGATTTGGATAGTCTTTCTAGAAGCCATAATTCCCTACAAAATAGAGCAAAGATAAATCCCTAGGTCCTTGAAATAGTTAGAAATGATATGCAATGCGAATGATGTCATGATGTCATGTTTAGCACACATAAACAATTCAGAAAAAGTAAAGATAAATCCCTAGGTTTAAGGCTTGCATGAGGTATAGGTGATTACCCCACCAAAAGTTTGAGTTGGTTCATCCTGTCCTATAATAGTAACCGGGTTCTAGGAATCTCATATCATTGATCTTTCTCGTAGGCGTTTATTTCAATACGACTACCAAGTGGTCGACGAAAATATCCCAAAAGTCGATCTCAATGGCGTAGCATCAGTATCAACCAACCTTAGTCTGACTAAAGGCCATCTCACTACCTTCTAATGGCCAAGATAGGTCAATTAAGGTTCTAAAAGTTTAGTTAGTGCTTGATGACACCACGCAAAAGCCAAAAACTATCCTCAACTTGGGAATGAATAGTATCAGGACATCCAAAGTGTCACACTAACGTAGCCATCATGTCGACCGTTTCGATATCGTCCCAACGGTGCCGATTTATTACTACTTACCTAAAAGGAAACCCGGATCCGGGTGTAGGATCCCCCAACAATATAATACCCAAGCAACCCTTAAAGATAAAGCAAGCAAGTCAAACAAAAAGCAATAAAGGTGATCTATAAATCCTTAAGGCATTCTCTCTTTTTAGGGTGTCTCCCCAGTCGTGAGTTACATGTCGGTGAACCGACTTTGTAGGATTTTGTATCGCAAATGTGCGGATAGCAAGAGTCGCCACCGACTTTTCTTTTATCCAATTAAGGGAAGGTAAAAAGTACAGAAAAAGGCCTTCGTTAGATTCTGAGTAAGGGAGAAGGTTATGAAAAGGGAAAGGTATTAGCACCCCTTTCCATCCGTAGTTATCTACGGGCTCTTAGTTGCTCTTAGATCAGTTTAAAATTGTGCTTTCTGTGTGTTTGACAAAAATGTTTTGAAAAGGAATTTCACTTTGACTTTGTAATGATTCATGTAGGAATGTATACAAAGTGTTCGGAAATGTTTCGTTTTGAAAAGAGTTTGAACTTTGACAAAAGTGTGAGGTGTGAAAAGTATTTTGATAGAGCAAGAACCTAAAAGTCTTATTACCTACTCAGAATTGGTCGTTTTCGTGTTATTTTACGTTCCTTTAGAATAGTGCTATCCATACCATTAGTTGGTTGGTAACTCCATTCGTTGGATGTAAGCGGGACATTCGAAGGGACATCGTATGGTCATAGAAGGCAACTTGTAGGAAGTATCCTAGCACATTCGAAGGGACTATCATCATTTTTCGTAGGCGACAATCGAGGGTCAAGATCATGTATTCGGAGGCGACATCGTGGGTCTTATGATCTTTGTATCGAAGAGACTATGATGATTTGTTTGAAGGCAACGGTGCTAGAATACCTCTACGTTCGAGGGACATGACCATTTTGAATTCGTAAGGCAACGAGAGAGAATGACCCTAAGGGGTGCATGTGTGAAAGAGTGTGTTGATTTCAGGTATATTATCTTGGTATTATGAGTGAGCTATTTCCAATTTTAGTCTTGCCATACACGCCTAATTACTAGCAGTTTATAGGGTGCGGAAATTAAAATGCGGAAATGTAAAGAAGCGGAAAGATAAATCCTACGCTATTACATGGCTTTGGGGAAGATACATAATTTAACCGTGCGGAAAATAAAAGCCCTAATTAAAACTATTACATCCCATAAGCAGTTACATTATTGGAAAAAGAAAAACAGTAAAAAGAATCGTCCGAAACGGGATAAACTGTGAAAAGATGAGAAATCAAAAAATACGAGAGAAATCGAATAAGAGGGAAAATATTAGTAAAAATGCAAATTTTTGAATGAGAAAAATATTTCATGCTGGAAATAACATTAATATGCTAAAATAATTTTTTGGGATTTTTTGGAGTTAATATAATAATTAAAAACTAATTAAAAGTGATTAAAATGCAAAAATTGAAATAAAATTAAATATGCATGCAAAATAATATTTTTTAATTTTATAAATTAAATAAACATTTTCTGAAAATAAATGCAAAAGGAAAAATATTTTTGACAATTTTTAATGCATGATAAAAATTATAGAAAAGAAATTTAAATGCATGAAAATATTAAATAAAAGAAAATATGAAAATAATGAAAAGAAATTGAGTTTGTAAAGAAAAATAACAAAACCGGTCCTGGCATGGTTCGAACAGGGGACCTGGAGGAGTATCTCTGAACAGTGAGCGCCTTAACCACTAGACCATCATGCATTGGATGCCAAGGATTGAAAACGTGTGATCATGAGCTACACGCGTCGCTGCCTGATGAAGTCAAGACACAGTCAGCTGGTGGACCCCGGGTGGCACGAATGGACGAATCGGAACGCACGGAATTGCCACGCACGCTCGCTGCCGGTCAAAGGAGTCCACGACGCCGGAGCCCTAGCTCCGGTCGTCTTCTCCGGCCGTTCAATTCCTCAAACCTTGCAAAATACGACGAACAAACAGAAAAAGAACACCCTATCCCCCTAAATCGACCCTTCTGAGTCCAATGCTGCCATTAGTTTTGGCTAAATCGTCCTGTACAGGCCGGTTCGAATCAAACAACTATTTGAACCCTAACCATGGCAATATACGATTTCTACGTGGAAGCTTGCATGTAAGGCATCAAACACATTCTAATGAATACCCTGAACTCAAACAAACACATAACAACAGTTAATAATGCATGAAAAACGAAATTCGAATTTGAGAAAAAATCAAACCGGTGAGAGTTCAAGGGCACGATCTGGGCTGCCTGGGCTTGATGTAGCAGTATGGATCGATTGCTGGGAACCTCTAGAGCAAGATTGGATGGATGGAACACCTTGACACTGGCTGGAAAACAAAATTCGATTTTCAAAGATTCTTGAAAAAATTTGGCAAAGTGAGGGCTGTGTATGGGGCTAGGGTGTCGTGTCCTTGTCTTGTGAACTTGCTGGCTATTTATAGAGTGATTTGGGATGGCAAAGAGGAGGAAAAAAGATTTGATCTTGAATGTGCATTTATATTTTTTCAAATAAAATCAAATATTGGAAAAAATTTGATTTTCTCATCAATGTGAAGGCTAGCACGAAATTGGTAAGAATCACGGGCCTTCTTGAACCTCAAGCATGATATAAAATCATTCTCCTTAAAAAAAATCGTATTTTCATATTTTATATAATTTAATTTTGAATTAAATGGTTTAAAATCCAAAAATAAATCAATAAAATAGAAAATTGCCATGGCCAAGCATTTATGGGTCACAAATAATGTCATGAACAAGTTTGGATCAAAAGATTATAGGCCCATTTGGAAAATTTTGCATTTTGACCAAAATGTCCTTTTGTGCATTTGTCCAAAATTGCCCAACTTCTGAATAGTGTATCTTGCTCCATTTTCCACATTTTTGAGTGTTCTTGGACTTTTTGGAAAGCTCTAAGAGTCCTCTAACCAACCGTTTTGGTCTCATCTCAATTGGAGTTTCCATGCTCAATATATCTTCAAAACCAAATGTTGACTTTTTGTTGACTTTGAAAAGGACCTGTAATGTTTTGATCCATACCTTCCAAATGAAGCATTTTTTGAACATTCTTGTGAGACATGAAGTTGTAGAGAATTGAATTTCCTTCAAAACAAGAGGTGGTGGAAAAATTTCTGAGAAAGTATGAAGAAGTTATGCTCAGTCAAAGTTTGGTTGACTTTTTACTAAGAAACCCTAATTTGGAAAGTTTGACTTTTGAGCAAATCTTGAGTTTTCTTGATGAATCATGATCAACCCTTGATCAAATGATGAATGTAAATTCAAAATGAGGATGTTGACCACAAATTATGAAGTTTGACTGTATGTTGACCACAGTTGACTTTTTGTCCAATACAACTGATTTTCAACCATCTGAGCAATTGTCTGAGGAAACTTGACTTGTGAGGCTTGAAACTTGACATGGAGAACATTTGAAGCATATGAGGAGGCATGATGAACATTGTATATGTTGTAAATCCACTTTGATCTGAGAATCACCAAACCCTAGTTTGGGTTGATTGTCTAGGAGAGGGTTTGTCTGATCAACCTTTGAGGAGTCCTTGAGTATGGATGTATGAAATGTCTTGAGAAAATGGAGGGCAAATTTTGGGGTATGACACACTCCTAGTTGTAATTGCTTTATAATGCTCCCTTGGATTTGCTTGAGTAGTATGAGAAAATGAGGTCGAGGCACTTTGATCGAAAATTTGCTTTGCTAATTGCCCCATTTGAGTTTCTAAATTCTTTATCGATGTTTCCGTGCTCTTTTGGTTTGCCATTGAAGCTTGCATGAATTGAGCAAGGGTATCTTGAATGTTTGAAGTTCTAGCTTGATTTTTAGGTTGAGCTTGATTTTGAGTTCCACTTTGGTAAGGATTTTGTCTTGCTTGATTGTTGTTGTCTTGTCTCCATCCACCTTGATAACCTTGGTTACCTCTTTGTTGGTAACCTTGGCCTTGATTTTGATTTTGATAAGTAGGTCTTTGTTGGTATCCTTGCCCTTGATTTGCCATGTAAGTTGCTTCTTCATTTTCCGGAGGACAAAATCCGGTCTTGTGATCACCCTTGCATAATTCACAACTAGCAATTTGTTGAGTTTTCTTGCTAGATAATCCTTGCATCTCCATGATTTGTTGTGGAAGCCTTGCCATTTTCCTGGCCAATTCTTCAACTTACTTTGAAAATAATTTGTTTTGGGCCACAAGTGCTTCATGACTAGAACCAATTTCAAGAGCTCCCGTTTTCACTTGCACATTCCCTTGATCATTTCGAACTTGGTGGTCATTTCTTCCCATTTTCTCAATGATTTGAATGGCTTCATAAGGTGTCTTCACCATTAAAGAACCTCCCACCGTAGCATCCAACAACAATTTATGTTGAGGTTGAAGACCATTGCGGAAAATGTGAATTTGAGTTTGTTCATCAAAACCATGATTAGGGCACTTTCTAAACATAGATTTGTATCTCTCCCAAGCCATATTCAAAGGCTCATTAACACCTTGCGAGAACACCGAAATTGCGGTTTTTGCTTCCATGAATCTTGATTGAGGAAAAAATCTTTCAAGAAATTTCTCCTCTAGCATATTCCAATTTGTCATTGTTCCTTGTGGTTGGTCAAGATACCAATCCTTTGCTTTCCGTACCAAAGAATGAGGAAAAAGCCTTTGAAAATATTGCTCCTCTTCGACTTCCGGAGCTCCGGCCGCACCCGCAATTTCATAGAACTTTGTGAGGTGGGTGTATGGATCTTCATGGTCATGACCATGAAAAGTATTTGCATAAAGAAGTTGGAGAAATCCCGTCTTCATCTCCGTAAACCTCGCATTGGCTAGGCGAGAAAATTGAGCGGTGTGATGAGGGCTATTTACACAAGGCCCTCTCGGTGGTGGTGGTGGTGGTGGTTGATCTGTCATAATGACTTCTCCTAACACGGGTGGTGTAGAAGAATTAGATGATTCTCCTCTTGCTTGTCTTTGTCTAGCTAGTCTTTTCCTTCGTTTAGCACTGCTATTAAATCTTCTTGCCGTCCTTTCAATTTCTGGATCGAATAGGAGTTGATCGACCGGAACACTTCCTCGCATAAACTATATCCTGAAAAATTCTAGCCACACAAAAAGAAACAAAGAGAGATTAGTAGAAAAATTATCTTAAAACACACAAACTATTGCAATACTTGCAATATCAAACGCCAATCCCCGGAAACGGCGCCATTTTGTTGTTAATATAATCCATGAAGAAGTATTTTTAACTATCGTATCCACAGGGATTGATGTGATATTTCCGTCTTTCAATAGTTAAAGCGTATTTTAAGATTAAGTAACACAAGGGTTTCATTTCCTAACTACAAGTATCATAAATTTCACTCAAACAACTTTAGTTTCCTTTTTCAAAGAGAGATATGTTTGGATTCAAGAGAGTTTTGAGTTGTTTTCAAATGATAGAAGCATGTCAAGATTAGTTTCATTAACCTTATTTCATATAAATTCAATTAATCAAGTGATGAACTAGTTGATGATTGTTATAAATACGTATCCTCTCAATCTTGTTGATTTCAAACCAAGATTGTGATTTTTATCATGTAAATCTTTAAATGATTTCTCACTATAACTATTGACATGATAATAATGAAGTTCAATACAAGTAAACACTAGCTCACAAATCTATTTATAGCATTTGTTCATTAGTGGAAGAATATCTTAGGTCAACTTTAAAACATACTTTTTCAATCATGATTCAAAGCATCAAGAGATAGTAGAACAAAGATATTCAACATATATAAATCATCAACCAAGTTCATACACCAAGAGATTAAATGAAATACATAAAAGTTAGGTTAACTACCTCTAATCTTGACACAAAAAGAGCGTAGCTACTCATTCTCATGGTAGCTTTACTTGCAAGATTTTTGAAGAAGATGATGAACATGGAAGATAAAAATCAAGAAGAACAAGATTCAAGTTCCTAATTTACATCCCCTAGATTACAACAATGATAATAATGAAGAAGAAGTGTAGTTCTGGTTTTTTAGCACAAAAAAGTGGGTCAAATCAGAGAGTTGGTGAGCAAAAGCTAGAGGCATGGGTCACTGTCCTTTTTCCGATATCGCAGACCGCACTAAGCCCGCTCTTCCGTGCTAAGCGCGCTCATGCTGCAACTGTAACACCCCCTTCTATTTACCCGCGTTTTATAATAATAATCAGAGTATTTAATCATAACCAAGAAGGCGTCACAATTTTTAAAACATTAAGATTTCCAAAACTTGTGTCATGCTTTCACTGAAGAAGACTTATCAAATAATTAATGCATGATTATGTTTAACAAATGAAATGTAACATAACCAAAACTTCTGAATACAACATTCACAGTATTCCAGAATAATAAACGAAATCCTGAATCAAAACATTAAAGAATTCCAGGGTAATAAGTCAACATAATTCAAAGTCATTCAAAAATATCCATTAAAGGATTCAAACAACCTTCCCATGTTACATCTACCAGAGCACGACACTGACACGCGGACTAACTGACTGACTCAATACTAGAGCTATCCTCACCAACTCCAAGCAGCTAATCACTTCGGATCTGAAATGTTGAGTAAGGGTGAGATCTCAATTCAATATAACATGCATTATACGTTTTTAGAATACAATAGAAACAAAGATACATTAATCCATTTAATCAAGCGCAAGTCATAATCGATTCACACACAGCTCACACAATGAACATGTACATAATTCAAACAATGGAAATTGCAACACTGGAATCCATCCTAGCATGTTACAATTCCATATGCAATGCAGACTCTATGCATGTGGTACCAAAACGTGAACCGAGTTCACACACACCGCTCCGTTTACATGTGGATAGACAGTGTAAATTCAGGATTCGCCCATAGCTATTGGGTCAAGAATCCAGCCTCACTACCTCAATCTCCGGGTAAGTCTATTGGCTCAACCAGTTCACTTCCGCACAATGGGAATGAACCAAATCAATAAATGTATATGCATGCATCATAAAAGCATGCCATCATCATTTCACATATCATGATATAAATACAAATCACATCATGTCAATTCACCAGTGTATCTCATTCAATCATAATGAATAGCAATTATATAACACCGTCAGCATCAATACCTCATAGGTAACTCATATCATTCATAATAGGCCTCATTGTCCTTAATTACTCATTCTTTCAAAAAGTCGGGAGCGCGACCATTTTAAAAATAATTTAGCCAAAATAATATTTTTCTCTTTTCAAAAGGTATTATTCGAAATTTAGAAAATAACGCCGAAAACGGCACTCGAATCGGAGTTACGGTTTAGAAAATATGAATTTTCAAAGTTTTGGAAAAATTAGAAAAATGAACGTGGAACCCGGTTCCTACCCAGAACGGAACCGGTTCCTGAAAGTTAAAATTAACACGCCCCTGATTTTTGAATGGGGAACCGGTTCCGTCATATACAGGAACCGGTTCCTGAGTGTAAAAAGTCCCAGTTTTTCAATTTTAACACTGGGAACTCGGTTCCTCCCCACAGGGAACCGGTTCCCACGACCTGTGACAACATTTTTGTACTTTTTGACAGCATTTTTATTCTTACTCATTTCCAAACTTACTAATACGAATTTGTACATTAGAAACACCATTTCATCGTCATTTCACACCACTATAACAACAAACAAAGTAGTTTAATTATCTCTATCAATTATTCGACATACTATGATCCAATTTCCAACACCGACACAATTAGGGTTTGTTTCCTATAACTCATACTCATCATAATTCAAATTCTCTAACATACCCAATTATCCTTATGATTCCCAAAACCCATAAGGCATATTAATTGATCGAAACCACCCCTTACCTCGCGATGATTCTTCGATTCTCTTGGTGTCGGCTTCTCTCTCTTTTCCTCTTCTCTCAATTCCACGTGAAAGGTTTCCTCCAAAACCCTATTCTTTCTTTCTTTTCCCTTTTTATATTCCTTTTAATGTTCCTTTAATTATTCCAATAAAATAAAATAATTAAAACTTAATAATTAGTAGAGTAATTTACTCTCTTACACCCACCGTTTACTCTCAACATTTCCTCATTTAATGACCCAATTAATCCACTAAAATTAATATTCGAAACTTCATTTAATTAAATAATTAAATCCTCATAATAAATATTTAAATTAAATCGGGTCACAACTCTCCCCACTAAAAGAGTTTTCGTCCTCGAAAACATACCTTAGAAAAGTTCGGGATACGAGTCCTTCATCCGACTCTCCGCTCCCAAGTTACATTTCCTTATTTGGTCCTCCCCAGCTACTCTTACCGTGCTATCTCTTTACCTAATTGCTTCACTTTCCGATCCTCAATCCTTGAGCCTTTGCTTCAGATCAAGTTATCCCTTTTGAACATCATCTATTTGAATCTCATGAGATGGATCCGATGTACCTCCTCAACTGAGATACATGGAAAACATCATGCAAATTAGCAAGTGACGGCGGTAAAGCAATCTGATAAGCAACTTTCCCAACTCTTTTGGTAATCTGAAACGGACCAATAAAGCGCGGAGTCAACTTCTTTGACTTCAAGGCTCGACCAATACCCGTCATCGGAGTAACTCTCATAAACACATGGTCTCCTTCATTAAACTCAAGATCTTTCCTCCTCTTATCATGATAACTTTTCGGCGACTACGAGAAGTCCTCATCTTCTCTGAATCATCTTAATCCTTTACGAGTTTGTTGAACAATCTCCGGTCCAATCACAGCACTTTCTCCAGATTCATACCAACACAACGGTGTCCGATATCTCCTACCATACAATGCCTCAAACGGAGCCATACCGATGCTCGAATGAAAACTATTGTTGTAGGTAAACTCTATCAACGGCAAATAGCTATCCCAAACTCCACCTTTCTCTAACACACAAGCTCTCAACAAATCTTCTAACGACTGAATCGTCCTCTCCGTCTGACCATCTGTCTATGGATGATATGCAGAACTCAATCGCAACTTAGTACCTAGAGCCTCCTGCAATCCTGTCCAAAACTTAGAAGTAAACCTCGGATCTCTATCCGACACAATGCTAGACGGAATACCATGCAAACTTACAACCTTTTCGATATACAATTCTGCCAACTTCTCCATCGGATAATCCATTCTTATCGGAATGAAGTGAGCAGACTTTGTCAATCGGTCAACAATAACCCAAATAGAATCACAGTTCTTCGTCGTCCTCGACAAACCCGACACGAAATCCATTGAAATTCCATCCCATTTCCATTCCGGAACAAACAGCGGTTCCATCAGTCCTGACGGTTTCTGATGTTCAATCTTTGATTTCTGACAAACCAAACAGGCATACACAAACTCGGCGATTTCCTTTTTCATTCCAGGCCACCAAAATAATTTCTTCAAATCATGATACATCTTAGTAGCACCAGGGTGAATACTCAATCCACTACGATGTCCTTCTTCTAAGATACTCTTTCTGATCTCAGCAACATTCGGAACACATACTCTATCACCAAATCTCATAACACCATTCTCGTCAATTCGGAATTCACCTCCTTGACCTTGGTTAATCAATGTCGACTTGTCCACTAAACCAACATCGGACTTACCATTTGAATCTCCTCCAAAATACCACTAGTCAGCTTCAACATGCCCAACTTCACACTATTCTGAGTAGTTTCACAAACCAAACTCAAGTCTCTGAATTGTTCCACCAATTCTAATTCACGAACCATTAACATCGACATATGCAAAGACTTCCTGCTTAATGCATCTGCTACCACGTTTGCCTTACCAGGATGGTAATTCAAACCAAAATCATAATCCTTGAGAAACTCTAACCATCTTCTCTGCCTCATATTCAACTCTTTACGATCAAAGAGATACTTGGCTCTTATGATCCCGAACACTTCAAACCGTGAACCATACGGATAATGCCTCCATAATTTCAACACAAACACCGCCAACTCTAAATCATGAGTCGGATAATTCCTTTCATGAGTCTTTAACGTCTCGAAGCATAAGCCACAACCCGCTTATCTTGCATCAAACACCTCCTAAACCCATCAAAGGCATCACAATACACCACGAAGGATTCTTCCGGATTCGGCAAGATTAAAATCGAGCACTAGTCAATCTCCTCTTCAATTCTTGGAATCCTTTTCACAATCTATATCCCAAACAAATGCTTGACCTTTCCTCGTCAACTTAGTCAGCGGTAATGCTAACTCGAAAATCCTCAATGAATTTCTGTAATAACCCGGACCAAGAAAGCTACGAATCTCGAAGCATTCTTGGCGCTTCCCAGAGATCGGCTTCTACTTTTGTAGGATCAACACAATACCATTCTTGGAAATCACATGACCAAGAAAACTCACGCTAACCAAAACTCACATTTAGACAATTTCGCATACAACTTCTTCTCCTTCAACAATTCCAATACAATTCTAAGATGCTTTGCATGCTCCTCATCATCCTTTGAATAGATCAGAATGTCGTCAATAAACACCACCACAAACTTGTCAAGATACGGATGAAATATCCTGTTCATATACTCCATAAACACACCAGGTGCATTAGTAACACCAAATGGCATAACTGAATACTCATAATGTCCATACCTCGTTCTGAATGCAGTCTTCTGAATATCTCCCGCCTTAACACGAATCTGATGATATCCAGATCTCAGATCAATTTTGCTGAATACACACGCTCCGACCAACTGGTCCATCAAATCATCAATCCTTGGCAATGGATACCGATTCTTGATTGTCACTTTATTCAGTTGCCTGTAGTCAACACACAATCTCATTGTACCTTCCTTCTTCTTAACCAACAATACCGGCGCACCCCACGGTGAAACACTAGGCCGAATAAATTTCTTCTCAAGCAACTCCTCTAACTGCTTTTTCAACTCTGACAACTCAGATGCCGACATGCGATAAGGCGCCATCGACACCGGACTAGTTCCAGGAATTAAATCTATCGCAAACTCCACCTCTCTCTCAGGTGGTAACTCATTCACATCTTCCGGAAACACCTCTGGAAATTCATTAACAACTGGAAGTTCACCACTCTTAGCCTTTCCTTTTACTTCCGTCGAAGAATATAACATAAACACCACAGCACCGTCTCTAACAGCTGAATTCATCTGTTTAACTGACATAGTCTCATCTTCCACCTTAACTTCCTCAGGAAATAAGACTGTCTTCTCAAAACAATTGATATGAACCTGGTTGAAGACCAACCAGTTCATTCCAAGGATAATATCAAGTTGTTCTAATGGTAGGCACACTAAATCCATACCGAAACCTCTATCAAAAATAACAATAGGACAATTTCTACAAACATACGAAGTAGTCACTGACCCCGACGCAGGAGTGTCAATAACCATACTTCCATCCAAATTAGAAATTTCCAAATTCAATCTCTTAGCACAATCCAAAGAAATAAAAGAATGTGTCGCTCCAGTATCAATAATTGCTATTAAAGGTATGCCATTAATAAAACATGTACCTTTAATTAACCGATCATCAGGCTTAACATCTGATCCTGACAAAGCGAACACCTTCCCACCAGCTTGCTCTTTCTTTGGTTTATTACTCGGACGAGTGTGTCCTTCTTCACCACAGTTGTAACATGTTATCTTTCTGGATCTACAATCAGCAGCTAAATGACCAAACCTTCCACAGTTGTTGCACTTCCTCGCATCATTCTTGCATTCAGGAGCTCGGTGACCCAATTCACCACACTAACACTTTACGGAAGAACCCAAGAACCGAGTCTCCCCCACTAGGCTTCTTCCAACCTCCAGATTTCTGATTATTTCTGTCGTAAGGCTTACCACGATCCATATGTCTCTTGCCCTTACGATCAGCATAACTCTGAGCATTTGACTTAGTACTAGCAAGATCTTCTTCCAAAATCCTACTACAATCAACTAGATCAGGAAACCTTCTAATACGCTGATACCTGATTCCCTGCTTGATCTCATCACGCAAACCATTCTCAAACTTGATACATTTGGAAAATTCTCCATCTGCATCATTAGGATAATTAGCATAATACTTTGCTAACTCAGTAAACTTGGTCGCATACTCACTCACAGACTTGTTGCCTTGCTTGAGCTCCAGAAATTCGATCTCTTTCTTACCCCGAATGTCTTCAGGAAAG
This sequence comes from Vicia sativa, assembly GCA_021764765.1. Classification (NCBI taxonomy): domain Eukaryota; kingdom Viridiplantae; phylum Streptophyta; class Magnoliopsida; order Fabales; family Fabaceae; genus Vicia; species Vicia sativa. The sequence goes on from CM038792.1 coordinate 276,099,374, forward strand.
TACCTTCTCAGAAAAGCTCTCACGAACACCAAGTCAATGCAATTCCATCTTCTTCAATTCATCTGGTAGCAACCCACCAGTCATCAGCTTCCTCGGCCAACATGTGAGTACCATATCTCACCTTCAGCCACTCAGCACAATCAATCACTCTGAAGATCCTCTCGATCTCCTTCAACCACTTCTGAGCACCCTCGGGATCATGTGCACCCTTGAACAACGGAGGATTATTCCTCTGAAAATTCCCCAATTGCTGTCGGCCAATCAGCTCTCTGCTGATTCCCTCAGTACTCCATTAACATTCCCAAAGCCTCAGCAATAGCATCATCATTCCTTCCGTTACCTCTTCCAGCCATTGTTCTGTAACATTACAAAACAACCTACATCAGCACACCAGTATCGACAGTGTTACTTACACTAGTCGCATACTAAAAGGGATAACGATACTAAGACAAGACCGACTATGCTCTGATACCACTATTGTAACACCCCCTTCTATTTACCCGCGTTTTATAATAATAATCAGAGTATTTAATCATAACCAAGAAGGCGTCACAATTTTTAAAACATTAAGATTTCCAAAACTTGTGTCATGCTTTCAAGAAGACTTATCAAATAATTAATGCAACGATTATGTTTAATATTGAAATGTAACATAACCAAAACTTCTGAATACAACATTCACAGTATTCCAGAATAATAAACGAAATCCTGAATCAAAACATTAAAGAATTCCAGGGTAATAAGTCAACATAATTCAAAGTCATTCAAAAATATCCATTAAAGGATTCAAACAACCGTTCCCCAGTGTTACATCTACGAGCACGACAACACGCGGACTAACTCAATACTAGAGCTATCCTCACCAACTCCAAGCAGCTAATCACTTCGGATCTGAAATGTTGAGTAAGGGTGAGATCTCAATTCAATATAACATGCATTATACGTTTTTAGAATACAATAGAAACCAAGATACATTAATCCATTTAATCAAGCGCAAGTCATAATCGATTCACACACTCACACAATGAACATGTACATAATTCAAACAATGGAAATTGCAACACTGGAATCCATCCTAGCATGTTACAATTCCATATGCAATGCAGACTCTATGCATGTGGTACCAAAACGTGAACCGAGTTCACACACACCGCTCCGTTTACATGTGGATAGACAGTGTAAATTCAGGATTCGCCCATAGCTATTGGGTCAAGAATCCAGCCTCACTTCAATCTTAAGTCTATTGGGGTGAACCAAATCAATAAATGTATATGCATGCATCATAAAAGCATGCCATCATCATTTACATATCATGATATTAATACAAATCACATCATGTCAATTCACGATGTATCTCATTCAATCATAATGAATAGCAATTATATAACATCGGCATCAATACCTCATAGGTAACTCATATCATTCATAATAGGCCTCATGGTCCTTAATTACTCATTCTTTCAAAAAGTCGGGGCGACCATTTTAAAAATAATTTAGCCAAAATAATATTTTCTCTTTTCAAAAGGTATTATTCGAAATTTAGAAAATAACGCCGGCACTTTCGAATCGAGTTACGGTTTAGAAAATATGAATTTTCAAAGTTTTGGAAAAATTAGAAAATGAGCGTGGAACCGGTTCCTACCGAGCGGAACGGTTCACGAAAGTTAAAATTAACCGCCCCTGATTTTGAATGGGGAACCGTTCCGTCATATCGGAACCGGTTCCAGTGTAAAAGTCGATTTTCAATTTTAACACTGAACTCGGTTCCTCCCACGAGGAACCGGTTCCCACGACACATGTGACATTTTTGACATTTTCATTCTTACTCATTTCCAAACTTACTAATACGAATTTGTACATTAGAAACACCATTTCATCGTCATTTCACACCACTATAACAACAAACAAAGTAGTTTAATTATCTCTATCAATTATTCGACATACTATGATCCAATTTCCAACACCGACACAATTAGGGTTTGTTTCCTATAACTCATACTCATCATAATTCAAATTCTCTAACATACCCAATTATCCCTATGATTCCCAAAACCCATAAGGCATATTAATTGATCGAAACCACCCCTTACCTCGCGATGATTCTTCGATTCTCTTGGTGTCGGCTTCTCCTCTCTTTTCCTCTTCTCTCCAATTCCACGTGAAAACAGTTTCCTCCAAAAACCCTATTCTTTCTTTCTTTTCCCTTTTTATATTCCTTTTAATGTTCCTTTAATTATTCCAATAAAATAAAATAATTAAAACTTAATAATTAGTAGAGTAATTTACTCTCTTACACCCACCGTTTACTCTGCACACCTCAACACATTTCCTCATTTAATGACCCAATTAATCCACTAAAATTAATATTCGAAACTTCATTTAATTAAATAATTAAATCCTCACTTAATAAATATTTAAATTAAATCGGGGTGTCACAGCAACCGCGCTGAGCGTAACCTGTAGCCTGCTTCTTCTTCCAAAAATTGCTTCAAAAAGTCCCAAGAGCTCTTCAAGTTTCCTTGAATCCAAGCTTGAGGGAATCAATATCAAAAACATACAATTTAAATGTAAACTAAGTTAAATAATATATTATAAAAAAAACTAAATAAAAACATAATTAGACCAAAATACTATATTAAATACTACTAATTAATCAAAAGACATTGTAAAGGACCACAAAATGATCTACAAAATATCCACATTTTGGTCCTTAACAGGTCGCCATTGAGTGCTCCAGTTGTGTTGTTCGAAAGGAACGAAGTTCGCTTAAGTTGGTGTGTCGTTTTCAGACAAAGGAATGAAGTGGATGTTGAGGACAAGTATCTACTTCCAAGGACTGATGTTGGATAGATCAGTCATTTGGAGCTTATGTGTTTATTGAGATTGATGTGAAGTCTGGCTGTCTATGGGTTAGTGTGAGAGCTGAAGATGTTTAAACAATGCTTTTCAAGATAGTGTATGGTCCTGGTGAGTATTTGTTGATGTCATTAGTGTGACTGATGCGTCAGGTATAATTTAGGAATGTTAAGACAGTACTCTCATGAGTAGCTGTAAGAGTTATTTCGTGTTTATGGATATTATTTGGTTCACATCAAGTTAAGGAAATTGTAGCAAGCATCCGAGCTTTGTTATCAGTAGTGAAGTTAGACCAGTGCATGTCGAGTATTCTAAAGATAGAGTTTTGAACTGTTGGACGTGAGTGCCTTAAGTAAGCGACTTAGACGGTGATATTTTGGACAGTTCCGTGAAGATTTATTTTGTTCTTGTAGAAGACTTCAAGGGGTTATTTCAGAGCTTAGAAGTTCCCTTATTTTGGATGGTTAGCTTTGTGAATTTAATGATGGAAGATCTTTTTATAAGTTGGTATTGATCGTGGGTACTTTGACTCAAGATGGTTGAGTCGCTATTTGGACTTCGCAATGGGAAGCGAATTTGTTTGAGCCAGTGAAAAGTTTAGCGAATGCTTTAATTTCGGTCTTGTTTAGTACTGAAGAACCTTGTGCGGTGTATTGTGATATTTCATTTTGGAGTTAAGACGTATTTCGACATAGAGTTGGAAAAGTGTATTGCTACCTTGGAACGATTTGATTTTCATAAGGAAAAACTATCGGACACGTGAGTTAGAGTTTGATGCGGTTGTGCTCATTAAAATCTTAAAGATGCAGATGTTAACTACGAGAAGATTGGAATTGTTGAAGAAAATTCAAGTTTGAGTACGATCTATAAAGAGACTTCGTCTGGTGATAAGTTTAGTATGTTGGTATCGCGGATAACCCAAGAATATCTGATTTGGGATTTATTGTTTTGAAGAATGTCGCATGTTTTTTTTGAGACACTTGTTGAGATTAAGTTCAGAAGGTTATCAAGGATTTGTTCACTATTAACATATGGATTTCGTCGAATACTAATGGCCGTGGTGGATTATTAGATTATGACAAAGATAGGTCTTGGCGGTAAAGAATTTTGAGATGGTTTGGTAGCCACAGGTACCTTAAGATGATTGATGTTTTATAAAGGAAGATGTTCTATTTGTGATTGAATTTGGTCGCGATGGTGTTCATATTGAATTCCATAAAATTTTGTTATGGTTCTAAGTCCAACCTGTTTTGTAATTACAGGAATATGAGACGACGTTGATGGGTAGAGTTCTTGAGAAAGTGTTTTGGTTTGAATTACCACTTTGGAAGATTGAAAGTTATGAAAGGTGTTTCGAATAAGAAACCTGTGTATTGATCGTTGCGACGGTGAGAGGATGGTGATTACTTAATACAAATTTTGGGAATTGAATTGTTATAAGGGAAGACTTCGTTGAAGTCAAGTGTATACGTCGAAGTTTCACAAGTTAATATTTGGATAATATTTGAAAAAGTCAAACTATGTAGTGTATTTTAGGGGATCAATGGACGTTGATCAATCAAGAATGAAAGAGTGATTTTTCGAGTTGAGGAGACTGATGTTACGACGTGTCCTGATGGGTGTATGCTTTAAACGTATCTATTTTGAGTAATTGTGAAGTTGAGGATTAACCATGTTGTTTTACGGTTGGCATCATATGCGTAAAATTAACGCAACATGGTTTAGATATCGAGCATTGAATTTTTAGCGAGTATGCGAGATTGTTGGATTTGGACTAGTGAGTTATAGTCGTAAGTTGTCAGTATACGCCCTAAAATGAGTAGTGTATTGCAGTTCGGTTATGTTTGAGTAACTTGTTATTGTTCAAGGGTTGTACATTGGTAATCTACAAGGAAGATGTGACCTTATGATTTTCTGGAATGAAAGCGATAACTGCAAGTGTAATTCTTGAGTTCGTACTTATGTGTGAATGAAGGCATTTTTTTTCGTGTTTGCGTAGCACGCGTGGTACTATCCTATTCTGATTGTTTCAGTTTTGGTTTGTATAACCATTTTGTTGTTTTCGTTTTAGCGATGGAGTCGGTGTTGTGTCGTAGGAATTTATGTTCCTATCTTTGATAACTCGTTTCCGAGGTGTCGGTTCGATTGTGTGACTAATTCCATGGTTGAGGCGTTAGGATGATATCGATCTTGTTTCTTTAGTTCTCGAGTGAACCGGTGTGTCTGCGACTTGTTTGGTTGTTGGGTTGTTAGTTGGTTTTCGAGTGCATTGTATGGTCTTTGCATCTCGGCATGGTTGTTCTTAACTGGACGTTGTGGTTAGGGAGATGCCCTTGTTTTTGGTGTCTTTTGTATGTTGTTTAATTGATGCGAGGATTGAGTGGACGATTGCGTAGGCATGTCCCGATTTGTTCATTTTGGTCGAAATTTTGAGGACGAAAAGTTTATAAGTGGGGGAGAGTTGTAACGCCCCGTTTTAATTAATATTATATTATATTAATATTTTCGAGTTACCGATCGATATTTATATTGATCGATATATCTGTTAATATATTTGGCGACGTTTTGATTCGGTCCGATTTTTATTCCGTTCGGTTCGGTAATATATTATTCAGACCGATATTTAATTCCCCAAGGTTATTTTAATTAATTGAGTTAATAATATTATTAGTTATTATTAAGGTGTTAATTAATAATATAAGTTAGGGGTGTGCGGATTAATTGAAGAGAATTGGGTATACACCCTTGGTTGCTAGTAAGAACACACCATAAAACACTTTTCCTCATTTTCTTCCATTACACACAAAAACCTAACTTAGAAACTTAGAGTGAAATAGAGGGTTTGGAAGAAGAAGAAGAAGAGCAAGAGCAAGAGCAAGGTTTGGATTTTGTTGGAGCATCTTGCAATCATCCAAGCATTTGAGGTAAGGGGTTTGATTTTCCACTTCCTATAGTTAGGGTTTGATAGATATGTTGTGGATTTGAGATGAAAATTCATGTTGTGGTTTATGAGTTCTGTGTGTGATTGTTGGAATAAATTAGGAAAGTTGAGTTAGGAGTATGGATCTAGGGGTTCTATAACCATGGCTAGTAGGAATAAGTTGTAAGAATAGAAATTAAGAAAACTGTAAAACTGTAAATAAGAACACTGTCTGCAAGCAAGCAAGCATCGTAGAAGAAGATGATGGAGGATTTAAAACAAGGGAGGCGCCCACCTCAAGTGAGGGGCGACCGTCCCACCTTCTAGGGCGTCCGCCTCCTGCCCTTTGAGGCCCTGGGATGTCCGTCCCTGCATGCTGGAAGGAGGAGAGTTCGTTTCGCCATTTTGTTGTTTTCTGTTTCATGTGTTTTCTGTTTCATGTGTGTTCTGTTACCCTGCATAATTATGCATTTTGCCTATGTTTCTCTTTTTTTCCCAATTACACATAGTAATAGTTGGTATTAATGAAATATAATTAGGACATAAGTTAGCCGATTAAATTTGGAACCCGATTATGTTCCAATTTTCCAATTTCGATAATTTCGGGGACGGAGCAAATTGCTCCGAATTCAACGAAAATTGACGTGCTAGCTAAGTTCGACGTGTAGAACGTAGTGGTGAGGTTAGTTTTTCGAAACTACGAGTTTTTACGAAACGACCCGAAATAGGCCAAATTACGGTTTAATTGAATCGGATTGCGTTTTAGTCGATTTAAGGCACGTATGGACAATCTGATTGCGATGTTGACGATTATGATTAATACCGGTTATTAGGAATGACTTTCGCGACGATTATTGGTGTTTTGACTATTTTTACGTATTTGGAATTTGGTGAATAAATTGATAATGATGTGGTGTGATTAAACATGATGTTTGCGACGGTGTATTTATTAACGAATACTTAATGACATGCGATACGATGATATATTTATCTTGATGTGGATGAATGTGGCGACGTGGACCTTATGTCAATTTTGATGAGCGATGATGATGTTTTTGTTGTGTTGTCTTTATCGTCGAGTCACATACATTGCATTCAAGACGAGGGCTTTTATGCCAAGCGACGAGAGCTTTTATGCCAAGCGACGATGGGCTTTATGCCAAATGTTCCTAAATATGGACAAAGCGACGGGTACCACATGCATAACATAGTCGTGTCTCATGGAGTCGGTCATGTTTATGATTGAGTGGTTTGGCGTTGGGTTTTAATTGATGGATTATGTGGAATTGCGATGATATATGATGCTTTATTTGGTGATGATCTTTATGATGAACATGAAATGAATATGATGTGATAATTTCATGATGACTATGCGATGAATATAAATGATGAGTTTTGCGATGATTTGACTTTGATGAAATGCTTAATGAAAATATGATGTGATGATGTTTGTGACGATGGGCTTTTATGCCAAAAGCGACGATGGGATTTAGCCAATTTGTGATGATTTTGTTTATGTTGTGTTGTTATATTTGATTGGCCTGAAAACTATGGCAACCAGGACGGCCTTGATGGAAACCATGATGGGAGTTATACTCCACGGTTTGTTGCTTATGTTATTAGTATTGTTTGATGTTGTTGTTTATGATTGTCGTGTTGATTAGTGACGTATTGACTTGTGATGATTTCGTGGTGATGAAAGTTTATGTGTTGGAATGCCCTGATTAACCTATATCTTTTATGATTCCAAAACTATATATATATATATATATATATATATATATGTTATCATGCCTTTAATTATATGTTTTGGAGTATCGCACCCTTTACTTGTTTCATCGTTACCTTTATACTGGTAACGTGCAGGTTATGAAGACAGAGATTATAGCTGCTATTAGTCAAGTCGGTGTCGCTCTGATACGTAGCACTCGGGAGGAATATTTATGTTGTCTTGTTGTTGTTCTTTTGTTGTTATTTATTTTGTGAATAAGAATCATACTTTATGAAAATATGATTTGATGAGGAGGTTTAATAAAGAAGGTGTTTTGATTTCTAAGATTCAATTTATGATTTCCGAGGATGCTATGTATCCGAGATTTATACTTTAAAGCAAACTGTTTAAAGTAATTTGGTTTTGAAGGTGTGACGCCTCAGTATTGAATTTATGTAATTTTAAATTACTCTGATTTTTGCATATAAAACCTTGGGTAATATTGGATGATAGTAACCATGATTTGGTTAATATGTTAACTAATTAAATGGGTAATGTCTTTAATCCCATAGTGCAAGAGTCGGCTGAGACTAATAAGCAGTCCGCTGAAACAAATCGACAGGTGATCACCCAATTAACACGTTTGTGTAACTTTTTGGGTGCTCCCCCAGCGCCTGTTCGAAGGGCGCCGCCTGCTCGACTAGCTGCCCTTGGTCAAGTAGACACGGAGGCAATATAGGATGAAACTGTCCATCAAGGACAAGTTATAGGGCCTCAGAGAAATGTTGTTGTCAAACCACCTAGAATATTAGTTAATCGACAACAAGAGGCTAATCAAGTTATTTATTAAATTCAACAAGAGGACTTAGTTGTAGAGAATAATCTAACCACTATTGTCAAGAGAGTTAAGGATAAGAATGGTATGAATACCACATTACAGAGGCCAACATATTCTTCCCCTCTGTATGAATATATTTTATAGACTGAAAACCCTAGAGGCTGCAAAATATATAAGTATATCAAATTTGGGGGAGAGTCTGGGGAATCGACAGTCGAACATATTGCTAGGTATTTGACTGAATTTGGTGATATGGAAAATAATGAAGGATTAAGGGTAAAACATTTTCCCTCATCCCTAACTAAGGAAGCCTTCACGTGGTTTACTACTTCGCCTCCAAATTCAATTGACTCGTGGACTAAGTTGGATCCATAAACAATTTTATGAAGGGCATTCGAAAATCAGTTTGGTCAAATTCTTAAACATTAAAAGAAGGTTTGTTGAAACTATAGTTGACTATCGGAATAGGTTTAGATCACTGAAAGCAATATGTTTTACTCAAGTGCCAGAACATGAGCTTGTTCAAATGGCTGTTGGAGGTTTAAATTATTCTATTAGGAAGAAAATAGACCCGGCCTTTGTTAAAAGCATGTCACAGTTAGCTGATAGAGTTCGACATCTTGAGCGTCTGCGACTAGAAAAGGTCAGGCATACTAAGGCTAAAGCTAAGAAATAAAAAGTAGCCTATGTAGATTATGATGATAAAAATCCCATATATGAGGTTGACTATATCTCGCCGACTGAGGTAGAAGTCGATGTGGCTCAAATGAAGCCAGGGCTTGCGTATGAGTGTAAATCCCTATTTCCTGCTAATGGAAAGAACACTGTCGAAAACAATTCAAAATTTTCAGCGAAAACTTATACTTTTGATGTCTCTAAATGCAAAGAAATTTTTTATTCGTTAGTGAAACATGGTCAAATGTTTTTACCTCCAAATGCTAAATTACCACCACTAGAACAACGACAGAAAAGAGGTTTTTGTAAGTATCATAACTATCTTGGTCACGCAACATCTCAATGTGTTCTTTTCAGGGATCTCGTTCAGAAATCATTGCAAGAAGATCGATTGAAGTTTGCTTCTAGGAAAATGAAAATCGACACTGATCCTGTTTGACATAAGGATGCTTTGTTTGCTGAACCTGTCAAAATCAATATCGTGGAAATCATTGAATTTACAAATGATGACATGATTGAAGAGGGTACTGGAAAAGTCCATATGTCAAGTTAGCTTACTGTTGCACCCCAAAATTTGCCCTCCTATCTCGATTTTATCTGGCTTAGGCTTCACATTCATCTGCATGCACGTCCATTAGGTCATTAACATTAAACAGACATTCATCCATTGCATATGCATCATTTCGTCGTATTTAAATTGACCAAAAGTTAGTTTAAATCGATATTTGCATCGTTTTATAGTTATAAAATACCCGATATTTCACTTCATTCATTTTTATCTTCTTACCTGTTTATTGTATCGTTTTAAGTTGATTATATGTCGATGATATCAATATTTCGATTTTACAAACAGACTGCTAAAAGCAATTCGACACTGTGCGGAAAATTAGCGGGAAAATATTTCAAACTTTCGCCTCTAACTCACTGCTTTATGAATCTACGTGTCACGTAGATCATGAAAATGTGATCTCTCTAATTTTTCGATACATTTCGAAGTTTTGTTTTTAATCGTAAGTGTTTTAAAATCAGGTATTCTTTACTATCGTTCTATTTCAATTTTAAATATTTCGATAATTTTTCTTTAATCTATTAAACCCGCTGTTTATTTTAATATGATTATTTTATTTTTCGGATAATTTATTGTCCGAACTTTTACCGTTTTTGACAATTTTAGGTGTCCAATTTTTATCTCAAAAAAATCAAACAAAATATTATTGGGCTTGTTAATTTTTACCCAACCCAATTTTGTGGCCCATTTAAGCATGAAGGGCATTTTAGGCATTATCAAAAATTGCTAAACCCTAATTTATTGGGTATATATATGTGTTATAATTTACTGTTCAGGGGAGCCAAAATTGGAAACACGAAACGGAGGCTATCCTTACAAACGTAGAAAAACAAAAAAGAAATTCCCTGTTCTGCTCACACTCCCTCCGTCCTTGTTCACTCTCAGCTCCGTTCAATCCCTCCATCCTTCATCGTCCCTTCACCCCCTTCATATAACTCCTCCGCCGTCAACACCTCCAGCCCAACCTCCTGTCATTCTCATCTCCTTCAAACCCTGTGTCTCTCCTTCTTCATACACCCAGACCGCTCCTCCATCCTTCATCGTCTCCATCTGTTTCCTTCATTCTCGCCGTGAACTATCTCCACTGTTACCAACATAACACCCTCACACTCCCTGCTAACCCCCTCCGAACAGCCACCAAACAACCCCCTTTAACCTCACTGTACCGAACCCTTAACCCCCTGTTTCTTCCAAACCATCACCACGGCTCCCTTCACTTCCATTTCCCACCGGAAACCCCCTCTCAGCCGTCGTCACTCCCACCGTTCACAACCATATCACCTCTGTTCCGGCAACCTCAATCACACATCTTAATCTGCTGTCGCTCTTACTTCCGTCAACCGCTCACCCTCGCTGTTAACCTTCACTTCCGAATATCCATATCTCAGAACCACCCTCTGTCTCCATCGTACTCTCTCTCTGTTTCTCACCACTGCCAACTCCAAAACCCCAGCTCGCATCCTCTAACTCAATCAATCTCACACCATGGCTTCCAATAATGATATGGAGGACTGTGTATTTGAGTAGTCTGTCGAGGAACAAGAGGAGTAAGATGTTGATATTGAGAATCAATATTACAATTCAAAAGGTTTGGTTGAAACCGATCCAGAAGGTACACTTTTTGTTTTTGCCGAATTGGTGGACATGGAATAAGACAAAGCAGAATGGGGATTTAAGGCTCTGAAGCAAACTATCAAGCTTTGTTTTAGACTTGGAAGAAGCTGCTGGTGCTCTCTCGATGTTCAATATCTCCCTCATCTCCATCGGAGCGCTAACTCTCCGTCTGTGCAGAAGAACAGCAGCAGCTAGTTCAAGTAACGTAGCTCCTTGCAACAGTTCCGTCACCATCTCAATACAGCAGCAACTAGGTCCAGTAACGAAGCTCTACAACCTCTGCCATCTTCAACAGAACAACCTTCCTCCTCCTACACTGTTCATCTATGAGCTGTTCGGAAGTTTCGGTAACGTTTTTTTTCTGTTCAGTTTGTATTTGTTGAGGTTAGCTGTTGAAAATTATTGTGGTAATGGTTTGGAAATAATTTTGATGCAAGATGATATGCCATGAGGTTAATCGTAAGACTATAGTTTGATGTTTGTTTTTGGTAGGATCTGTTTCGAGTTACATATCACTGTTTGTGTTGTTTGTGCTTGACCTTGCGATTATATATATCACACATATTGTTCTGTTTGATCTAATGCTGCTAGAGTTAGTATTGATGAGTTAATCCGGATTAGTGATATGTTTTTGAGTCTAGAACAAAGTTGAATTGTTTTGATATGCTGTTAGTTGACACTGCCTTGGTTTAATCCTCTTTTGAAATGATTGAGTTGAAATATGTGGAAAGTAGTTTGGTTTCTAACTGTTATGCTGCAGATTTTTTTTTGTGATTAGCTCTAAAATTTCTGATTCAATGTTGTTTTTATGTCCAAATCTATATGAAAGAATGATGTGAAACTTCCCGTTTGTATGTTTTGTTGATAGCATGAATCTTTGATTCTTGCTTCTAGTTTAAAGTCTTCCATTGATCATTTGATTTATTTGTTTGGACCGGTTTAGAACAATAACGATACATGCTAAACTAATTTTTGAATCAATTCTTAAAGGTTAATTCGGGTGACATTATTTTGCTATTCCTTTTTTGTGCTAACATGTTTGAGTCGAATTTTGGGATATAATGATACATGTATAGCTGCTGCCCAGATTCATTGTGTTTGTTTGATTCATTTTGAAATAATGTTGATGATGCTTTTGTTTCGTTTGTGTTTTAAATCGGTAATAGCATAGTATCGTGGTTGCCATCAATTTTTGAACTTGTTTGAAAAGAATTTCAATGTGCGTTTTAAGTTTGTACATGGCTGCCCGGTTTGGTAAGTGGTTGAAAATATACTAGTTGGTTAATAATCTGTGGTTGATTGAGTTTATCTTGACACTTGCTTGTGTTTGCCTTTGTGTTTATGCAATTTTTGATCGATATCCTGAGCATATTTGTGATTATGTGGTTGCTGCCCGGAATTAGTTTTTGTGGTTTTAAGCATGCGTTGAGCTTGAATTTTCATGTCTTAAACTTGATCGAGTAATAACATGAACCATTGTCATTTGTTTTCATTTTCGAATTGATAATCATGAATAATTGTTGTGTTTACTCAATATTGAATGAAGTTAGAACGAAATGCCATGTGGAATTGAATATTGATTTAAGCTTTCGATTATTTAAATGTATTCATGTTAGATTCACGTTAACTTCATTCAATTTTATAACCTTGTTCACCAACACATGTTCTAATTATTGCAATTCTATCTCATTTATTTTTATCTCACTTATGATACTGACATGTTTGCTATTTGTGAAGGCATTCAAGGATTATCCAAGAATATCTTTTCTATTAGTGCATCTACATATCTTTTTTTAAATTGTTATTATAGTTCTATTACTATTTTGATATGATATTTAGTAATGTATTTAGTATTTTATTTCTTATATTTAGTATGTAAATATACATATTATTTTTATTCTTATAATTTTATTCATATTCATTTGTAAATAAATTCAATTACATTTTATTGACCTTTGTGTTGCAATTTCGAATTTGGAATTTAATTCAGCCTTTGAATGAATTTGAATGCAAATATACCTATTCTAACCAATCTAACAAAATACATACTTAAGCATTGCAACAATCTCCGCGCATAGTTTTTGTTTGTATCTTGAGTGATGTAGGAATCTTCATTTGGTATTCATCCGATGTGTCAAGCTTAATCCGACCTTGAAGACTACTTGGAGCTCAATTCTTGCATCGCATAAAAGCTATTTATTTATTCAAATTAATTCGATTTGGTTGTATATATCCTTGTTCATGAACATGTACCCTCATTCCTTGTATGTTCTAATTACCGTTTAATTATGCGTTTATAATATTAGAACACATAGTCTCCTCTTGGACTCCTCATCAAGAAACAGGTAAACATACACAATGCACACTTGCACACATTCATAGTTTGGTCCTGGGCTTTTCTCAGATGACAACTATTCGATCGATTGTTCCAATCGGTCGTTTAGAATACTAGTGTCACGCTAGTCCCACTTTTAGGAGCATACATAAAGCCACTTTGTATGGGCTCGCTTGTTTTCCTAATTGAATTATTCTATCCACAACCAAACCCTTAAAACACTTTCAAGTCAAAACAATTAATTGAACTTGTTCTTTTGAAAATCAATTTTTCTACCACAAAAAAAAACATAGTGCTATGGAATTTAATTAAATTGTTGGATGATAGCCCGACGATTTAATTAAAATGTAAAGTATTTGGGCCATTAGAGGATAGCCCAATGACTTAAATACTTTATTCCATACACTTAATAAAAGTGAGCTTTGTTTCACCTCACCCTTTTCATAATAAAGATTTTGGATGAGAGATGATCGGTTGACCTCAATCACCAATCTCGAGTATTCGAATCGTTAGATGATAGCCTAACGTTTTGGTACTTGTCATCTACAATTAAAATCAATTCAGCCCATTCAAATTCCTTTTCCGCTCATACGCGGTCATCAAAAACATTTTCTTCTAAAATCAACACAACCAATCCAAGACATTTTCAACAAGAACTACGGAGTTTTGACTTTCCCATTGCACGAGAAAATACGTAGGCACGCGGTTTCAAAACTGTGTCAAACTCAAAATAATAATAAACAAATCATGTTTCCTTCTTTCTTATTTCTTGATCATTAATTAGAAGATAGCATTTTTACTTTAAACACACAAACATGCACGAACTAAATGGGTCCCATCGAGTACGATGGACGTAAGGGGTGCTAATACCTTCCCCTTGCGTAACCGACTCCCGAATCCATCCTTTTTGGTCTTGTAGACCGCCTTATCCGATTTTTGTGGGTTTTATCTATATTTCCCCGTTCTTTTTAGAACAAATAAAATTAGGTGGCGATTTCATTGTTTTGAAAATTCATTTAAATGATTTTTGAAAATCGAGTTGCTTCACTTACGTATACCTAAGGTTGAATGAGGATTTATTGGATTTCCTCTACGGTTGAAAGAATAAGGGCTCACAGGCTTGCTTGTGCCCTAGGTGTGGTGCCTTAACTTACAATATTGTTGCTGGAAATTTTTAAAAGTTGCAATTGGAAAAAGGAAAAGCCAAGTTGTATAAGCAGCCCTAACCCAAGGGACCCAAGAAGAACTATGGTAAACTCCCACCAAACCAAGGAGTTACATTCCTTCTTCTACTGCTCCCATAGGTACTTGGATTTAGCCTCAAGGGAGAATGGGGGCACCCTATGATGGTGTTATTGCTAAAGATCCTAGAAAAGGGAAGTCAGTTGTGACCTACCGACAAGAGTTTAAGTTTTAAAGAAAAAGCCATATCTTATAGAACTACATGGGAAAAATCCCCATGAGTCGAACTCAATCTGAAGCTTCCGGTCGAAAGAAGCCTAAGAGACAAGCCAGTTAAACAAAGCAGGCAATCAGAAGCAATATAAAATAAAAGTCGATATGGATGCTAAGGAGAAAATTAGGGAATTCGTGAATTGACCAGTGGCTAAATGTTATGAGGAGGTGTTTACTATGGAAAATGGTAAACAACTGCTGGTCCTCCCAAAGTCCTAAAACTAAGGTTTACTCGCAAGATCGACCAATTTATCTTAATACATGTGCTAATATTTTGAAATTATACTAGTTTTGTCGAAATCCTTACCAAAGAAACGATTTTCTAAGACTAAGGGAATAAGTATAACGGATTTCCACATGAAGGTTGGACCAACTGACTGGTAACTCGTGACTGACAACAGGTTTTTTATACAAAGTAGGACTCAATAAACTAACTGAGTGGTGACTTGTGACCAACAGAGAGTATTGAATTGTTTATGTGAAGCAGAACATAACGTAAAGAGTTTGCTCAAAGATAAATAAAAAACAAGTAAAGTATTCAAAAGGAACAATTGAAAGATAAAAGATTTGCATTGAAATAAAGGTGGTGGTTCACGTACATCAAGAACTTCTCAACTCTTTGCTTCCTAACGCTCAGAATGGACAGATTTTTGGCAAGTGATTTGAGTATACAAGTGAACACACAAAAATTACATTGAAACTACTTATTTATAGTATTTACAAAGTAACTCCCTAGACATAATCGAAGGATGACATTTGAATCCTAAGGCAACCGCTTCACCAGATGTTGCCACCTACATGGCGCTTAAATGAATTACAAACTGCTGGAAACTGCTTGGAGATTTTGAATTTTGAATTTTCCCGCTTCTGACTAAAAATCAACTACTTCTGGTTTGCTTCGACATTCTCCCCCTTTGATAAAAGAAAAACAACAGAATTCTTCTAAGTCCAGAATCTTCTATGGTCGACAAGACCAAATTTGACCATTTCCTTCGCTTTACATGCCTTGGTCGATTCGATCAATTTCCACATATTTCAACATGCTCTCCTTCCGGTCGACATAACACCACTTTGAAATTTTGGCTTGATATTCTCCTTAATCATTGATTTCTTTAATTTGTTAAAACCAAACTTTCAAACACTTTGCTCTAAATTTCCAAAGGTCCTTATTTCAAAAAGTCTCCCTTATCTTACGAGAACATCCTCATTTAATACACGTGCTTGAATACCTTGAGATTTTTCAAGGTCACAAAATGCCCCCCAGAGATGCCATTTTCTATTTTCGACTTACATGAGATAATGGCATCTTTGAAGTATCGATCTCAATGTTCGACTAAATCGTTTCCATTATTTCAAAAAAGGACATTACTATTCCATTTTTCCGTGACGTCATGTTATCATGGAAATGTATCACGCTTTTAGTTTCGATACGTGTGATCATTTAATGTTCACCATCATTGCGCTTTTAGTGGCAGACATGTCCCACCACTCATGCTTCAATCTCGCAGCATTTGTCCCCCAACTTGACACGATTCTGACTTAGGAAATCACAAAAATATTTTCTCCATTATTCTTTCTTTCCTCCAAAGGCTATAAATACCCCTTTTTCTCATGTTTTTCCTTTCTCCTCTCCGTTTTATTCAACCTCTCGCTTCAGAAAACCCATAAATCACAAGCTCCACCATTGTTCACCATCTTCAAACCTCTTCAAGCTTTCTACAATGGTGAAATCTAGTAGCCTAACTACTTATCCAGCCATGGACCTTCAATTATGCCTCGTCGATGACAAACCCTATGTACCAAAGCCTCCATTTGCTAAGGAGAAAACCAAAATCTGGAAATCCCAGGTACTCATTCCCTTCTCTATCAAAGAAAAACCTCTAGCTTTCCTTGGTCCTCTCCCTGCAGATATGCCTTCTGAAATATATGTAGATGATAAAGGGGCTTTTCCCTAATAGCACTATCACCAGACCTATAATCTCTACATCAAACCGCATTACACTTCAATACGTTGAAAGAAATTTCAAAACTGCTCCACCCTTCAATTACCCTAAGTTTAGTGCTTGGATGACGCGTCTAGAAACCGACAAAAGTGGTTGTAAGTTCCTTTAACTTGATAATTGGATTAATTTTAAAAAAACAAATAATAAGCAACAACAATATATTGTACAATAGGATATATTCAGCGAAAGTCCTATTGGAATGCCTTAACATGCTGTGTTGAAAAGTTTCAACATCTGGAACAACATGTCATATGAGATGTCGAGACATCAGACATCGAGACATCACGCTATAAAAACTAATAAGTTTGTTACAGTTCTGTTTTAATTAGAGCAGGATATTTTGAGAATATTATGCAACTTATGTGGCATGATTTTAAAGGCTATGTGGAGGTTTAAAAGCTAAGCAGAAAGATCAGCAAGGACTTTGATTGTAGCAAAAGATATCTATTTGTTTATCTGCGAGAAAGTTTATTCTATGTTTGTTACAACATATGCTGTTATTTTGATGGCCCAGATCAGCTGGGTAATAGGTTATAAATAAGCAGTTGTAACCTAGTTTTAGCAAGCTATCCAGTTTTAGAAAGATGTAATCTTTAGGGTTAGCCATGTAAGTGAACCAACTGGATTGTGGGATGGCCACTAATTTATAGCTCGAAGCCTGTAGGCAAGAGGATTATTTTACTCACTCAGAAACTGTGAAGGAATGAGTGTAGTTGTGTCCTTTTAAGAAGTTGTGAAGCGATTCCAAGTTTTGTTTATGTTACATGTGTAATTGTTTTATATTGTGTTTGAAGTATGGTATCTTCAAACTATTTTAGTTGTGTTGCGAGTGAGGTATCTCCAAGATGATTGTGTTAGGAACCAAGCAGTTGATGTAGTTACTAGTGTGATAGTGACTGATAGACATCATTGAGGTCAAAAACTCCTTGTGTTCTTTTGTTTTCTGCACTGTTAATTGTATGTTCTACTTTGTCTGTTTTACAATGTCGGATCAGATGTCACGACATCCTGAGTCTGATGGAACCAAAATTTCAGTGGTCAATGGAGAAAAATGGGAATTTACACATTGTTGGAGCTTTCTTGTTGTTGTCATCCCTATTCTAGTTGCATGTTGCTGGCTGCCTTACACCTTTGGGAGGGGTCGACCAACACTTTCCACACCAAGTGTGGTATGATTACTCCTTCCCTGCTCGGTGTTACTGCCATTACGGGATTGAAAACATCTGGCACAGTTTTTAACCACCTTGGAGCTGACCTTGTGCCAATAAGGTTCGACGTTAGTGAGAGTAAAAATCCAACATACAACAACTTCATCAACCACCATGCTCGAGATTCTGGCCCTATAACTGATGAATAACATGTAGCATTTTTAACCCTCTGGCTATCTCGTTTCATTTTTTGCTCCAGGTCGATCCAGGTAGCCAAGCAAATTTTCTTAGCTGGCCACCCAATTACATATGGGTGAGAATGTTGCTTTGGGCCAGCTGATTTTGGCTTCCTTGTACACATTCTTGACTGATGTTGCTAATTAGGTCAAGAATTTCGACCCCACTAATCCAAAGAAAAATAATGTTTTGGTACACGGTCCTTTCTGGATTTTGCAGTTATGGCTAAATGCCATTTTTCTGAAGAAATTAAGCCTTTCAGAAGCAGAAAGATAGCATGTCCCCAAAATCAACTTCACGTCGTTTGGTAGCATCTTCTTCCATTAACTCCAATTGACAAGGGCTCTCCAAACATCGTCGTTTTTAAACAGCTTTTCAACATCATGTTGACAAGAGTCAATTTCACACACTCAATAGCTCCGTTTTCTGATGGAAAGACTGGCACAAACTGTCTCACTAAATCTTTCCCACCTGTAATGGACGAGAACAAGAAAAGATATTTAGTTTTCTGGAGACGTTTTCTAACTCCCCAATTTCTATCTTTCGTGATTGTCGGCCTAAATCCAGGTTTGTTTGCTTACCGGCTCAACTTGGTGGCTCGATAATTTGGACTCTGTCAACTCATTCCCAAATATTTGTTTAACTCCCACGAGCTACTGGTCTACATCACCTCTGACCAACCTTAAGAAGTTATAAAAGAGGATGTCGACAATCTCTGGGCACAAAGGCCTATACATACTTTTACCCCTTTTGAGCCATCATTCTACTGCACCAAGGAGTTTGAGACTTGGTGGCAGTCATATTTTGTTTCTTTCGTTGGTGATTATGACAGGAAGATAGCTGAACTAACTGCAGCTTTTGATCATTTTTAGGGCAAGACGACCAAATGTAAGTCCCCTAACATCAAGCAAATCCAAGCTTTTCAGAAATACTTTAGGGTGGTATATCTAACAAATAACCTTCGTCGGACCATTTCTAACGCAGCCCAAGATTTAAAAGAGAAGGTAACCGATAGGATTCCACAAATCAAAATTCTTGGTTATGCGAAAGACAAATACTTTTACGCACTTCATTTTGGAAAAATTAAATCTCCTCCTTTACCGATTAGCCCTTTGGCCTTGGATTTTCGCCCACCAATCCCAGATTGGTGGTGTAGCTCTTGGTCGAATGTAGAAAATTCTTATAAGAGAAAGGCCGACAGGGTGGTGCCGACGAAGTACTGGTTACACGACTACCCAGGTTTTCTGCATATTTCTCCTCAATATGTAAGAGAGCTTGCTATTGTGCCAAATGGTAAATGCTTCGGGAAAGATTGATTTCTTTGTTATTTTGACTTTTCCATTTATTTTACTTCGTCATTTTTTATTTTAGCTATACCTCTTCAAGTAGCACCAGCAAAGCTTCCTGTCAACAAAGTTGGCCCTTCGACAACAAAGGTTCGAGTCCAGCTTTTTGCCAATTATCTTTCATGACCTGGCATTTCTAACTTAGCAATGTTTTTGCTGATCGTTCCTTATCATACACCCTCTGACGATGAATTGATTTTCCCTTCACTCAGGAAGATTGGTTCCTCTATAGGTGTATTTGTACACTTCTTATCATTTCTATTTTATAACTTAAAACATAGTAATATTTTCTCTGCATGCTAGAGTCAAAATGCTCAGTAGATTTGACTGCTCCCTCTGATACATCCAAAAGGTTCAAGAAGGACAAACAACACACCTCTAAGAGGACTGAGGTATCTATTTATTCGACTCAAGTTCTTCATTTACAACATACCCAATTACTTCGACTTATATCATTTTCTGGTACCTAGCCATCACCTGATGTTCAGTCTCCTCTACACTCCCATAAATCCAAAGCCACAAAGGTAAAAACACTCCTCTTATAGAAAAGTGGCAAAGAAGAAGAAGAAGAAGGAGAAGGCACATGTGGCCCATAACCTCGAAGCAAAGGTCAACTCAAATCCTACTGATCAAGTAGAAGAACTAGACGATGTCGATGATCAACCTCTTGTTACAAGAAGGAGAGCTACTCTTAGTGACTCTGATTCAGTCACTAGTTCTGCCAAACACAAGGGTTCTAGTTTAACTAGCTCTGAATCTAGTATTTCAGATTCCCTGCAGGGTTTAGAGGCAGATAAAAATACTATCACTTCAGATAAAACTGCTACCACTTCTCAAAATCCTCCTCCTCGTGAAGGTATTCCTTAAGTTTCCACTGAGGAAAAGAAGGTTGATTCATCCAAAAAGAAGGTCGACACACCATCACCAACATAATAAAAGATAATTGATTCACCTAAGCCTTTAGAGGAAAAGAAAATTGACTCACCAACGCCTTCATCAAAATTGGGAATTAATGCTTCTACTCTAAAAAAACTAGCAAGGCTACGTAGCTTTGTGAGTTCTCACACTTTTTCCTCTGATTTTGACTAATTTCAAACTCACAATGACAAGCTAGGGCCTGAGGCAACAAAGCTTAATAAATTGATAGATAAAATTTGAACCTACGCTTTAAGCCCTGAGTTGCCTCAAATGCTTCATGATGATCCAATTATTGGCTCAAAAATTTCAGATTCTCTCACTCAACTGAAGGACCTTAATATTTTTGATTCGACTAGGCTTATGATGATAGCGTATGAAAAATTATTCCCTATGCTTGACAATATCGAACATACGAAAGAGAATGAGCAATTCGTCGAGGCGAAGTAGGCCTTTGTGAAGGAAAATTTGGAAGTGGTGGTACAGGCTCATAAGGAGATTAATAGGATAATGGCGATGATTGAATAAAAACAACAAGAAGTGAGTCGTAAAAGGAAAAGAGATGTTGAACTACACAGTCGACTTGCTGATTTGAACTAAGAAATGGTCGTTCTAAACGAGGAACTGGAAGTTGTTTCTACGAAAGAGGAGAAGATTAATGAAGTTATCACTCCTGCTCAAACGCAAGTGAATAAGATGACCATGAATGTTGTAGTCGTAAGCAGTGTTATCTCGAATGTGGAAATGGAGAATATATCTCTTAAGGGTAAAGCAGAAAACTTTGAAGATCATGCTTTGCGCTTCCAAGGAGAACTGCGGTCTTTCCAGAACAAGTTTAAGCATTTTTAATCATTGTAACCATTATCCTGTGATCTTTTTGTGTAATATTCGAACATTGGCTTTTAGACCATTTAATATAATGTTTCTCTTTTTTCCTCACCTAACATGTTATGTATGCTCAATTTGTTGGTTTCGACATAACTCTCTCTAGCTTATTTATTCGACAAATATCTACTCTTTTGCAATTTTAATTTCTTGAAGAATAGGCTTATACTTCTTTAAGTACTTATCGTTTACCCTTAAATTTCGTCGATCTGGGGCTAATTATTCAATGTTCATAGGCATTGTTGGAAAAAGATTGTATCACCTTAAAATGTCCTTCCCAATTTGGAGACCATTTTCCCAAGATTCTATCACTTTTATCCATATGCAATATCACTTTCCAAACCAAATCGTCGATAGCGAATACCTTATCTTTTACTTTCTTATTATAGGCTCTGGCAACTCTTTCTTTCTGTCTTCTCAGAGAATCAAGAGCTAGCATCCTCTCTTCATCTAGGTCGACAAGCCCGTCTGCCATCATGTTCTAGTAATCTTCAAATGGTATTCTATGTTGTCTTTAGATTCTTAGTGACTGCACATGTATTGTAAGTCTAAGAGTGCCTAAGAGGGGGGTGAATTAGGTGTATAAAAATTTATTCGGTTTTATGAGAATACTTGTAGTAATTTTTGTGGTTAAGTGTTTGAAGGTTTTTGACTATATCTTATCTTTTCTGAATTATGGTGATGAAAACGATAAAAGCGGAAAAGTAAAGAACACGGCGATATATCCTGGTTCCCCTCACAATCCGAGAGTACTCCAGTCCCCTTTCCAACACGAAAGAGATTTCACTATAGTTTAGAATGATTGTACAGCCTATGCTTACTATCTAAACCTATAGGGTGACCAAAGGTTCTTAACACCTTTAAGGTCAAACAAACACTAATGTGAATGAAGAACAATCCTCTTCAAATCACAACACTTACTTCCAACAATCCTGGATAGTAAGGGAATATTTTCTTTTGTAATACAATGGTTTATTTGAAAGAGATGGAGAGCAATATCAATCTTTGATTGATCTTCTTCTTCAAGAAAGAAACAATTCTCAAGCAATGATTATAAATGTTCACAATGAATGTATGAAACTTGTAATGATTTCTCAATGAAAATGAATATGGCAAGTTTCACAAAATTATGATTTGTAAGAACACTTGAAAATAAGATAATGAAAATTTGAATGATGAAAATTGTTAATTGAAGAAGGTAATTTGAATTTGAAAATTCTGCACTATTTATAATGTCACAAATACCTCTTCATTCATGCCATTTGATATGAAAGGATGCAAAGCAATCATGAAACAATACCATTTGAAATATGTTCAAAAAACAAAAGAAAATCATCTTGGTTCTGGGAAGGTTCCGACCTGAGAACCGGTTCCTAGTGAACGTTATAACCAGAATTCAAAAATTAACACGCAGGAACCGGTTCCCCTATAGGTACAACCCGGTTCCTGGTACAAAATCCAGGGAGGTGATTTTTGAATAAGTTTGGAACCCGGTTCCCTGTTAGGTAGGAACCGATTCCTGAAAGTTTATTTTAAGAAATTCTTTTTGAAAATTATTTCAAACATATTTTTTCTTTTTGTTAAACATATGGGATATGTATATAATTATGAATGCATATTTGTGAACATCTATATTCAAGTTTAAGAATTATTTATACCTTTTGACATTGTTGTTTCTTTAATAATTCTTCTTCTAATCTTCAAGACTTGTAACAAGGTTTTATGATATTTATATACTTTTTGCACGTCCTTTGAATGTTGATATCCATGTTGTCTTCATTAAAACCAAAGCTTTAAACATGACTTGAGAAGCTTTCAATTACATTCTACCCCTTTTTGATGATGACAACCAAGTCTTGAAAACAGTTCTTGAAATGTTTATGTTGTTTTGTGTAGCAAAAAATGTTAAGCAAATGCAAGGCTCCCCCTAAATTGTATGCTCCCCTTAAGTCCATGATTCTTTGAATTTTGGAGTGAGTTTATGATAGTTATTTTGGCCTGCAATTTCTTTGAAACAAAACAACACATATGCATATTCTTCTCCCCCTTTGTTAACATAAAAAAGGATGGGGAAAAAGAGTGAAATTTTAAATAAAATAATAATAATAAAAACTTATACTTATGAGTTTTACCTCATGTAAGAGACTTCATCAAACATTCACCTTAGATGAACTTGAAGCCTTTTGACATAAAGTTGTCTTTCTAGAAGATTGTGCTTTAGTCCTTCATCATAAAGAACATCTTCAATGGATGTGAAAGTTAAAGTGTTCCAACTTTGACTATGCCAAAATTCTTCCTTTAAGGTATTCCCATATGTGAGATAACCCTTGGACTTTAGAACTAGATTTGAAAGTTAATTTAGGTCTCCCATCAAATACTTAGAGTCACCACTTTATCAAGATACCAAAATTTTGAAGTGGTCTCCAAGCAAACCTACAAAACAATTAAGTTTGATTTGGTACCCAATGTGCTTTGGGTCCTTCATAATTAGTACCTTTCTTTACCCACATAAATGCCCACTTGGAACACTAAAGTTTCTTATATAGCAAGCATTAGGTGTGTGGCCTTTAATACCACAATAGAAACAAGTAGGTTCAAAATTACCTATATATCTAGGAGGATAAGATTTATTCTTAACAACTCTTTCATTTTTAGGATAATGATGAACTACTTTAGGCTTATTCACTTTCTCTTGAATTGGTTGGTTATTAGCCTTAACAAAGATAGTTTTGTTGGAACTTGATTGAGAAAATTTTGAAAACCAAGTCCACTTTTATCTTTAGGATATCTTTGAGTGCTAAGAACATTTTCCAATCCAACTTGTCCTTTTCATACCTTTCTAGGACTCTTTTAATTGAACAATTTGGAAAGAAAGTGATTCACAATTATTGCATACAAAATTCATTTTGATCACTAATCATCTTTTCTTTTTCATCTTTATGTTCTTTTCAATAGTTTTAACTTTTCTTCTAAAGATGAAATTAATTTCTTTTGAGATGAAATAGTTTTATATAAATTTTGCATTCATTTAATAGTTCATCTATAGCACCTTGTGCATCATTATCATAAAGAGAGTTATCATAACTAACCTCGCCTTCTTCATCTTCGAGTTGTGTGCTATAAATGCAAGATTTGCATGTTCTTTATCGATGATGAGCTTATTTCATTATCATCCCATGCTATATATGCTTTCTCGGCCTTTTGTCCTTCTTTCCTTTGAAATGTTTATTCTTCCTTTCAAGTGTAGGGCATTCACTTTTGACATGACATTTTCTCCACATTCAAAACATTTAATTCTCCTTGGTGGTGCTTCCATTTTAATGATATCCTTTTTACTTTCTTTTCTTAGGAATTTTCAAACTTCTTGATAAAAGCTTCATCTTCACTACTAGTGGAGTCATCCTCTTGATTGCTATCATGATATTTGATCCTTGTCTTTAAAGTAATGTCTTTTGAATCTCTTACTTGGATTTCATGTTTTCAAGTCTTCCAGTTCCGTTTCATATTCTTGAAGCTTTCGAATAATGTTGCGGAAGTCATAGTTGCTAGGCTTTTCTTTTCGGATATTGCCGTCACTTTTGGTTGCCATTCCTAGTTAAAGACCTAAGCACTTTAAGATTTAATTCATCGTTAGTTAAAGTCTTACCAAGTGCCTTCAAGTGATTTGTCAAGTGAACGAATCTCTTTTGCAAGTCAAGGATGGATTCTCCGGGAAGCATTCTGAATAATTCATATTCTTGACTCAAAGTGTTCAATCAAGACCTTTTGACTTCGGCGGTTCCTTCATGAGTTTCTACAAGAGTATCTCAAATTTCCTTAGCCGTTGTACATGCCGATACTCGAAAAAATTCATCCATACTAAGAGCACTTTGGAGAATATTGATTGCCTTTTTGTCAAAGAGAACTTTTTTCTTTTCATCGTCATCCCATGATGCTTTAGGCTTTGATGACCCAACACCATTGACAACACACACCGGAGTAAATGGACCATTCTCAACAGCATTCCATATTTCTTCTCCTTGCGCTTCAAGATGAGCCTTCATGCGAATTTTCCAAAAGTCAAAGTATTCACCACAAAACAATGGAGGCTTGTTGTTACTACCACCATCTTTGAAAACCGGATTTTGATTTGCGGAAGCCATTCTGGATCTTTAGGAACAAGTTACCTATAACTTGCTCTGATGCCAATTGTAAGTCTAAGAGTGCCTAAGAGGGGGGTGAATTAGGTGTATAAAAATTTATTCGGTTTTAGAATACTTGTAGTAATTTTGTGGTTAAGTGTTTGAAGGTTTTTGACTATATCTTATCTTTTCTGAATTATGGTGATGAAAACGATAAAAGCGGAAAAGTAAAGAACACGGCGATATATCCTGGTTCCCCTCACAATCCGAGAGTACTCCAGTCCCCTTTCCAACACGAAAGAGATTTCACTATAGTTTAGAATGATTGTACAGCCTATGCTTACTATCTAAACCTATAGGGTGACCAAAGGTTCTTAACACCTTTAAGGTCAAACAAACACTAATGTGAATGAAGAACAATCCTCTTCAAATCACAAAACTTACTTCCAACAATCATGGAGAGTAAGGGAATACTTTCTTTTGTAATACAATGGTTTATTTGAAAGAGATAGAGAGCAATATCAATCTTTGATTGATCTTCTTCTTCAAGAAAGAAACAATTCTCAAGCAATGATTATAAATGTTCACAATGAATGTATGAAACTTGTAATGATTTCTCAATGAAAATGAATATGGCAAGTTTCACAAAATTATGATTTGTAAGAACACTTGAAAATAAGATAATGAAAATTTGAATGATGAAAATTGTTAATTGAAGAAGGTAATTTGAATTTGAAAATTCTGCCCTATTTATAATGTCACAAATACCTCTTCATTCATGCCATTTGATATGAAAGGATGCAATGCAATCATGAAAGAATACCATTTGAAATATGTTCAAAAAACAAAAGAAAATATGTCTGGTTCATTTGGGAGCGGTTCGACCAGGCGAGAACCGGTTCCTAGTGAACGTTATAACCAGAATTCAAAAATTAACTTGCAGGAACCGGTTCCCCTATAGGTACAACCCGGTTCCTGGTACAAAATCCAGGGAGGTGATTTTTGAATAAGTTTGGAACCCGGTTCCCTGTTAGGTAGGAACCGGTTCCTGAAAGTTTATTTTAAGAAATTCTTTTTGAAAAGTATTTCAAAGATATTTTTCTTTTTGTTAAACATATGGGATATGTATATAATTATGAATGCATATTTGTGAACATCTATATTCAAGTTTAAGAATTATTTATACCTTTTGACATTGTTGTTTCTTTAATAATTCTTCTTCTAATCTTCAAGACTTGTAACAAGGTTTTATGATATTGATATACTTTTTGCACATCCTTTGAATGTTGATATCCATGTTGTCTTCATCAAAACCAAAGCTTTAAACATGACTTGAGAAGCTTGCAATTACATGTATCTCCACAAGAAACACAACATCATGTCCATATGCAAGTCGAAATGGACTGGTTCCTGTTGCTTCCTTGGAAGAAGTTATACATGCCCATAAGGTTTGATCTAGTGTTTTATACCAATTTATTGGCTTCTTTCCTACATGCTTCTTGATTAGGCTAATTATTACCTTATTGGCAGCTTCGACTTGGACATTTGGTTGAGCATAATAGGGAGTAGAAGTTAACAATTTGATTCTAACTTCTTGCATTTTTCGCCCAGTAAACACTGATCCTTGATCGGTTGTAATTGTTTATGGAATCCCAAACCGACACATGATGTGATTTTGTATAAGATCAATAAGAGCTTCTTGGTCGACATTTGTCAAGGCCACAACCTCGACCCATTTTGTGAAATAATCATTGGACAAGGTTTCACAATTGCATGTAATTTACTTGCAGGAACATGTTGTATGCCCCCATGAATTTGGCACTCCTAGCAACCTTTAGCAAACTCAAAGTAATCTTTTAACATCGAGGGCCAATAAACACCTGAACGTGCCAAAATCCATTTCATTTTGTGTCCATCTTGATGTGCACCACATGCTCCACTATGCACACATGACACTGCTACATATGCCTCACTTTCTCCAAGGCATTTAAGCAATACTCCTTATGCAATTTTCTTAGATAATTCATTTTTTTATCAAAACATAACTGAGGGCACGGTATTTGATCTTACGTTCTGGCGAACCCGTCGGGGAATACAAATAGTTGACCAAAGGCTTTCGCCAATCACTCTCTTGCACATTGTCAATTGTTAAAATTTGAAAATTTTCAACATCTAGAGCCCCTAAATTTATAATTGACAAATCTGAAGGAGATAACAAAGTTGCTCGAACTTTCTTTCTTATGTGAATAACTTGTAAGGAGAAAGCAGGTTGAAGTTCTATTTAATGAAGAAACATGTTTTGTTAAAAAGTTTCAACATCTGGAACACCATGTCATATGAGATGTCGAGACATCAGACATCATGACATCACGCTACAAACGCCATTAAGTTTGTTACAGTTTTGTTTTAATTAGAGAAAAATATTTTGGGAATATTATACATCTTATGTGGAGTGATTTTAAAGGCTATGTGGAGGTCCAAGATCTAAGGAGAAAGATCAGCAAAGACCTTGATTGTAGCAAAAGTAATTTGCGTATTTGTTAATGCAAAAGTTTGTTTCTGCAGAAGTTTGTTACAACTTATGCTGTTATTTTGAAGGCCCAAATCCAGTTGGGTAATAGGTTATAAATAAAGTTGTAACCTAATTTTAGTAAGCTAGCCGATTTTAGAAAGATGTAATTTGTAGGGTTAGCCATGTAAGTAAACCAACCGAATTTAGTAATGATGTAGTTTTTAGGGCTGAGTCTATCACAACTCT
Organism: Vicia sativa; assembly: GCA_021764765.1. NCBI lineage: Eukaryota > Viridiplantae > Streptophyta > Magnoliopsida > Fabales > Fabaceae > Vicia > Vicia sativa. The sequence goes on from CM038792.1 coordinate 276,127,759, forward strand.
CTAAAAGAGTTGGTTTGTAGGTGAACAACACAGATTGTGGGATGGTCACTGATTTGTACCCCGAAGCCTGTAGGCAAGAAGATTATTTTACTCACTTAGAAGTTATGAAGCAATGAGTGTAATTGTGTCCTTGGAAGAAGTTGTGAAGCAATTCCAAGTTTTGTTTGTGTCACTTGAGTGAGTGTTCTATATTGTGTTTAAAGTTTGGTATCTTTAAACTGTTTTAGTTGTCTTTGGAGCGAGGTATCTCCAAGATGATTGTGTTAGGAGCCAAGCAGTTGATGCAGTTGCTGGTGTGATAGTAGCTGATAGACATCACTAAGGTGATTGGAAGTGAGCGGAGGTTCTTATATCTAAGTGTGGCATCTTAGGTAGAGGGGTCATTGGGTAGTCTAATTAAGTGAGGAGTGTAAATAGGGTGGTTTCCCTCTGAATTAATACTGCTGATAGTGAACTTCATTCCTGGCTTGGTATTCCCCCAGATGTAGGTTGGTTAGCACCAAGCTGGGTTAACAATTCCTTGTGTTCTTTTTTTTCCTGCACTTTTTATTGTAATTTTTGATCAGATGTCACGACATCTTGAGTCTGCCAACACCAGAATTTCAATTGGTATCAGAGCAGGCATCATGTCTGTTTTTAAATGAGATCCATGGGGGATACTTTCTGGTTGTGCACAAGGTAGAAGATTGTTTGAACAAGGAGTGTTCATATTGTATGGTCCCTTGATGTGGAGGATGGACCTATTTGTATATTTTTGAACAAGGAATGTTCATATTGTATGGTTCCTAGAATTGGAGGATGAACCTATTTATGAAGAACTAGACCAACCTGACAAGAACCTGTACCTTCTTAAAGAAAGAAGATAAATATGTTGGAACAAGAAAGTTAAATTCAAATACTTCATGCGGGATTGAGTATTTTCAATTTTATTGTCCAACCTATAATTAGCACAGAGAAAAGATTGTCAAAACCTTCATGCGAGAGTGAAGCTATTGATAAGGTAACTTCTGTGATTATGTGTTTCCATATTGGTCAGGATATTTCTTGGTCTAGCTTGTTGCTTGGTGGAGAGGCAAGCTTATTGTAGGGTTGATTTATTTTCAATCCTTGTGTGTTATGCTTACAAGTAAACTATGGAGTAAGCATTATGTAAATTATGTTGAAGTATGGCTATATTTTGCTGCATAGACTCTGATGCAAACCCTATAATGAAAGAAGAAATCTAGGGTTATTTTTATCAACAGAATATTTGGCAGATTTTCACAACATTATTAAAAGTGTCAAAGACACTTGTGATCTCTCTCAAGTCCACTCATAAAGGCATATATTAATAGAGTTGATGAGTATCAATTGATCAATGATTCTCATATACATCTGCAAGTTGTTTGAAGACCTTGAAGATTATCAAGGATGATGTGTTCCAAGGAGATGGAACAAATGTTCTATAGGATGTTTGGACATTATTACTGGTATGTAACTACTAGTTGAAGAACATATGTTCTGGGTGCTAAACAAATGTAGTGTGAGTATATATGTTTGGAACCTGCTCTTGATCTGGAAGAGGAGACATCTGCATATCAGTTGATTAGGACACGATCAACTAAATTACGTTATACTTTATATGTCAATTATTTCTGACCTAAGCCTATGGGAGTATGGAAGTAAAGGTCAATGCAAGTAAGAAGACTCATAAAGGTACTTTCTCAGTCCCCTTATGATAAATTAAGATGAGTTTATATCTGGTATGTTCCTCATATCAAAGGAACCAAATATGTGGAGATTAATTCATGACCATAGAACAAAATCTATTTGAATCTGAATATTGTGTCTCAACCATAGTGAATCATGGTCATGAATATTGACTGCCCTAAATATTATCCTAGAAGGGTATTATCAATAAGAATCAAGGATGTCAGATTGCTATGAAGAATCTGAATATTTATGTGTTATGCCATGATTAAGTTTGTTCCAGAAACCTAGTTGAGGGAATCTCCTCTATAGGTACATACTATGGCATCCATCATCTCAAAATCAGAATGAAAGTATAAAGAAAATCTCATTGAGATGCGGCTCATATTATTCCTTGATGTGTAAATTGTGTGGATGGAAAGTTGGTAGTCCCCAAGTATATGTATAAGGTGTTATGGATGTTACCCCTAGAACAATAATGGATGATGTTATATCAGATGTCAAAACATCATATTAAAGTCTTCAGTTATGGAAAGTTGTATTATTTCCAGGAAGTAAGTATAAGTGTGAAGATGTAATTAGTCAGAATAATCTAATGTGAGTAGTTAATTCAAACTAACTAACCAGTAGGTACTTTGATGGGAGACTAAGTACTTATTAGATGTGCAACCTGAATGCAAAATTCATATACTCTATAAGGAGCTGAGTGTATGTTTGATGAACTCATGGCATAATATGAATTGAATATCAATATCAAATTTCACTATTATCTTCACAAGTTTTGGATGTATGGAAATGGTATCTGGTGATTATTTAAGGAGTTGATTCAACCAAGGAAATGCATACAGATGCTGTCAAATATCTTGATAGGAGATGGATATTTGTAATAACTGTATGGTAATCTGAATCAAGCTGAGAAGAAGTATGTGATGAATAAAACAGAATGTTCTGCATGAAGATGTAACATCACAACTATTGAACACACCAGAGATTGAAGAAGGCAGATAAGGTTCAGACTTATCTATTGAAGACTCATAATTAGTTATACATATGGTTAACTATGAGGTTTCTTCTATTACAAGTTACATAGTGTGCCGATCTGAATCTTGTGTAGCAAGTATACTATGGATTCCAAATTTGGAAACTATGGCAAATTCCAAATAAAGAATGCTTCAAGTAATATAAGGATCAACATCAAAGATGTCCTTACTTTGTATATCTCAGGGGAGTAAGGAGTATTAATATCAGCAAAGACAGTGTAATTATGCTTCTAATCATATGGAAAGTCTTTTAAAGACTAATCTTTTCAAGCCAGAAGAACAATGTTAAACAAGAAGTCAAGACATATCTCAAGACATGTTTTATCCTTAAAGACCAGCAGGGATAGTTCTTAAACTTTTCATCTAAGACGTATATTGATGGTGTGTATCACGTGTCCTGACTTGGTGCATGTTTTGGAAATTGTCAATTCCAGAATAATCAGGTTGTATTAAAGGCACTCATTGCCTTTAGCCGGTGCACAAATTCACCTGATGCGGTTCTTATTGAAGTAGCGTTTCTTGACCAAGACAATTGTTACAGACTAGGTACGTTATTTTAGTTGCTCAGGTATTTAGAGTGTCCTTTTTTGTTTCTTTTTTCTTCCATTCACCTTTTATTGTGTCTTTGTTTGTTTCACTCTCATGTCCTTCATTCGGATATGGGTAAGTTTAGAGTCTGGGAAGGTTATGTTTGTTGACTTGTGGCAAACATAGGGAAAAAGGGTAATGTTTAAACGTTGTTAAGTTTGAGGTCAATCTTTGCAGATTTTTTTGCAAAGATGTTGTATAGGTTTTCCTATTTTGAGTTTGTTGGTTCTTGCATTTTCTGCACGTATTTTTGTTTTGTGTCTTGTTTTTGAGTTATGAACATAAATTATGTCTTGTGTTATGAGTTATCCAATATAGAGGTCTGGTTATCTATGTCTATAAATAGATAGTTCAAGTGTTTGTTTATGTTTGTGAGTTTCTGTTCGCGTTAAAAGGTGACGCGCCTGAGGATGCGAACGTGAGTTCGGATCTTCCGGTACGTAACGATTTAAATCTTTTGATTTGTTTATAAAGATGTCGCCAGCATCAAGCTTTATTATTTTCAACACAAGAAAGATGATTTAATGATTATGAAAAAGGGGAAAGCTGAAATACCCTCAATTGATATTGATATGCGTAACGACTAAGCGCAAACTAGACATAACGCATTGGGAGATTTTGAGTAAGGGGATTGGTATATAAAGGAATAGATGGAGCACCCTAAATATATGTAGTTATCTACACTTTATATATGAATATATTTGATATGTTTGTGTGTTTTAATTGCTATTTCTATGATTGGGAAAGTTTCTCCTTTGGATTTTAAGAAACAAGATTATGTGGGATTCTAGGTTTTGTTATTATTGTGCTCGCAAAGATCTTTGGATCTTCGCATACATATCCCTAGTGGGAATCGAGCATTTGTAGCTCGGATCTAGGGTTCTATGGTTTGTTTGGTCCGAGGAGATAGAAATTTGCTCGGCAAGGATGAGACCTTGTGCCTACGTATTCTCAAAAGGATGTTGAGAAAGTCAGAGCAATCGTAGTTCCCACTTATGCTAGTGGAAAACAACGGGATGTTAGTAAGAGACAGACAAATGTCATCTTAATGAAAAATGTATCTAATCTATTTCATCACATACATTTTTGAAAAGTTTGATTGATTAAAATCTTTCATCGTAAGTATTAGGTGTTTTGCTTGAGTGTACAAGCGTTACCACTTACATGTTTAAGAAAGATGTTTGAAAAAGGTGATTGAATCTTTTAACTGTAAGTATTGGGTGTTTTGCTTGAGTGTACAAGCGTTACCACTTACAATTAAAAATAGTTTTGAAAAGTTTTGACTATATGTGATGTGATAGATGAGATACTTCTTCCACAGAGATGATAAATGTCTAAATCTCGAGGAGAAATTGATTGGATTAAAGGGATGCTTTTAAGAAGCCCATGGGTCCTTGTATTGTTAGCCCAAGAGGAGGCATTCCGAGGGTCATCGAGGGTCCTTGTATGAAGCTCAAGAGGAAGCTATAGGGTATGACTGTCTTTGGCTTGAAAGGGATTTCACCGAGAAATCATCCTTTTCTGAATAAGAGCAATTTCACCGGGAAATTTTACTCATTGGGGAATTTGAAAGTGATTTCACCGGGAAACCATCCTTTCAGGGTTCTATCTTAGCGCGGGTGATTCTTTGTATTGGAAGCCCAATAGGAGGCTGTTAAGAGATTTCCTATCTCTTTCATTGTATGATGTCCAAGAGAAGGCTAAACTCAAAGAGGAGTTCTTTTGAACGAAGCCCAAGAGGAGGCTAACTCAGCGGTGTTGTCTTATACGAAGCCTAGCGGAGGCTAACTCTGTGGGGAGAGTTTCTTTGTACAAAGCCCAAGAGAAGGCTGACCCATCTGGGATAAGTTATCTTGTATGAAGCCCAAGCGGAGGCTAAACTCAACCGGTGATGAGTTGTCTTGTATGAAGCCAGCGGAGGCTAAACTCTGGGAAACCTATTGATTAGTCTAATTGTTATGTTATTATTAGACAGTTTGTATAAACAAGTGTGTGTGTGTGATATGTATTCACAGGAGTTTATGAAGGAAATATAAACAATGCATGATGTTTATTTACAGCAGTTTATGGAATATAAACAAGTGTCTGTGAAACGAACGTTCGAAACGAGCGCAACTTGATTATTCACAAGTTTGTATTGTGTACAAGGAAATGAATATGTACACGAACGAGTATTTATGTACAGGGAAAGATGGATGTACATAGGAGGGTTGGGACTTACACCATAAGGGAGGCCCATTGATTTGAAAGCAGTTTCACAGGGAATAATGCTCCTTTCAATACCAATGGTATTCAGTGTAAAATGTACAGATGAAACAGAAATGATTGATCAAAGTTTATCTGTAAAAAGTATTTTCAAAAGAAAGAGTATCTGTATTATGTACAGATAAAAGGTTTTGAAAAAGAAGTATCTGTGTTATGTACAGATGAAAAGTTTTGTATGTGTTTGGAAAGTTTTTGATATGTACAAAGAAATATTATGTACATAAAATAATGTTATGGGACTTACACCGTGATGGAGGCCCATTGGTTAAAAAGAAATTTCGCTCAGAAGAAACCTTCCTTTAGAACCAATGGATTCAGCGTATAGACAAACGAATGAAAACAAACGAAAGAAATTTGTTTATGTTTGAATATTAACAACGATGATTTGAGTATGTACAAATAAAACTAAATATGTACATAAAGGATTGGGACTTACACCATAAGGGTGGCCCATGATCGATCGAGAAATTCGAGAGAAGACGAAATCAGTTTTAAATCGGATTGATCATGGTAAAAGATGCAAGTTTGATGAAATGTTTTGAAAAATGATTTGAAAATGTTTTGAAATGTGAGGTTCATTTATGAGAAGTTTTGAAAAAAATCGGAAGTCGAAAACTTGAAAAATTCACCTTTTAAGGAGGTTTGAAAAGTGTTCAGAACGTCGTTTTCGGCTCGATTAAAAATTAATCAGATGAAAGTTTTTTGAAAATTTTTGCATTATCACAAAATAGATGTATTTATTGACAAGTGTTTAAAAAATCATCTCAAAATGAGAAGTTTTTATTGGTCAAAAAAATGTTGAAAGTTTGATACAAAAACATGAAAAATTTGAACTTTTGTAAAAATAATGGTCTTGGTGGGTGTTGAACCCATGACCATGAGGTGGGACGCGTGGCAAGAAATACTTAACGGCAAGCCAGGAACCACTAGACCAAACGCGCATCTGTGTTGAGTGGATTAAAACACGCGTAGACATAATATTGGATAATTTGAAAATTTAAAAACGAAGAACACCAAGAACACGCGCGCAGTTCTGGGTTTGTGTTTTGATTTCCAGATTCTTCAACTCATGCTATAATCCTTATTTCCCAACCAAATTGAATGAAATAAAAACCAAACTTGATCGGTTTTTCATCACGAACATGGAGATGCTTGTTAATTTCATTTATATTAAGCCCAGAATGATTTAGGTTTTGAAAAACGCGAAGAACCCTAATCTGAAAATCTCAAATTAAATGATGTATGTTGGATGATTGTTTGATTTTATTGAGGGTTAAGGATCGCTATGAGTGCAGAAAGAGAATGGCCAAGAGTTTTTGTCAAAAGAATCAAGGAATCATGAGAACCATGTTCGTGTTCATACCTGGAAAAATGAGAATCGAAAACGATGCAAACGTGTTTCCAGTTGCTGTTTCTTGATTGTGTGAGTTCCAACGGCATGTATGGAAGCTTTGTGGATGGCCTGCACCTCTTGAATCAAGCTGGATCGTTCTACACAAGTCGACCTGCACAAGCTTGAAATGGAAACTGGAAAATGATATAAATCGTGTTACAGTTAGATGTTCTTGATCTGGATCATGTACATGAGGTATGGTGATGGTGTATGGATGATTACAACATCAATTGATCAAGCCTAGCTTCAGTTTCGAATTCCATGGAAGTTTTGGAAGCTTATGTGCATAGAAAGTGAAAACTGGTTTTTAGTGTTTCTTGGATTGATTTTAGATTTCAAACATGTTCCATATTGATCATTAGATGTATTAGACACCACAGTTTATCATAGTTCTTGCTAGATTTGAAAATTACAATGTTTGGCAATTTGAACTTATGATACTTGAATTTGAAGAAAGTGGAAGGAAAGCTTGTATTTGTGGAGCTTTGGTGTGGTTTGAGCTTGAATTGTGATCCTTTTATAGGCAAGAGATTCTGAAAATGTTAGGCAAGAAGGACATGGCAATTGGATATTCAAAGAAAGCTTAAGGGGCAAGAAAGACAATTTACCAAAAAAGGAAACTTCCTTTTTTCACCATGTGCTATATTTTTACAATTTGATCCAATCCTTTCAATTATCACTCTAGGCTGATATTTATCAGTTCATCCATCCACTTGGCAAGGTTAGAAAGCTTCTAGATGAAGAAACACAAAAATGACCTATAATTTGATGTTTTGAACTTTGAAAATCAAGTTTCATGGAGCCTTATGTTTCAATTTCAAAAGCATAGCTATACTCCATGGATTTGAGAGTTCTTGGACATTTTGGAAAGATCTTTCCACAAGCTACAACTTTCATGTTTTGAGTTTTTTCAAATTCCAATTGGAACTACGTGAAAAAATGGCTTGAAGTTTGGAAAAAGTAAGAAATGTCAACACTTAGAAAAATTTCTAAGTATAAAAACTTTTGACTTTTTGTTGACTTTTCCAAATTCTTTGATTTTTTATGATCATGATGGATCATGTGAAGTGTTTTGATGATGGAAAAAGTTTTGTTTTGAAAAATTTGACCAAAAGTCAAAGTTTGACTTTTCTGTGCAGATGAAATTTCATCAGATGTTTCTGAAAACGACTGATGAATTCTATGAACCTTTGTGATGTTTTGAATCCAGAAATTAAGTCAAGATGTTGTATCTAAGATATAATGACCAATATCTACCAAAAAAAGTCAATCACTGCTCAAAAAATCAGAGAATGCCTATGCTCGACCAAAACCCTAATTGGTCGATCCTCGATTGATCAGTGAAGAAAATGGATATCTGAGGATTGAAAGCTGATGATTTGATCAAGATAGATCAAATGGAGTGAGAAAATCTCAAACCCTAATTGGTTAGCTCTTGAATCAGATGAAAATCTGATGAAACCCTAATTTTGACCTGTGAATGCTATACCCGATTAATGCTGTCTGAACTTTTAGTTATGAAATGATGTAAATGTAAGGTGGTATATTAGGTCAAAATTTGGGGTATGACAGATGCCCCTATTTAAGTTTCTTTAACCTGAAAGATGAAGATGAATATCTTCGTTTTGATAGGTGTAAAGAGACTTAAATATCAGAATACGCAAAATTTGGACCTAAGATACCAAAAGATGCGGATGATGCAAAATGATTGCAAAAGTTTTCCCTAAAGGATATCAAAGAAATGACACAGTGAAGGGAAATTTGTGAATACTTCCCTGTTGGGGAAAGATTGATTCACAGAAAATGTGAACATCTGTTTCATTTTGGGAAACAAAAAGATTACCTTCTGTCAGCCTTGTGACAATGTTTAAGGTAAGTGAAATGATATTACCAATTATCAGCTCTGTGATAGTTTATGGTAATGAATTTTGAAGATATTACCAATTATCAGTGAAGTGATAACTATAACAAGGTAAATCTTGAGAAATGAGTTGTTGCGTATTCAGCTTTGTGAATAACAGACAGTGTTCTATCCAGGAATGAACTGGAAAGAAAAAAAGTTAATCAAAACATTGTTCCCAACGAGGGATAATCTCAGCTGGCGAATGTGATGGAGAGAAGAAAATGCATTTCTCTGTTTGGGGATTCCGCCAGGAAAAGGAAAATGTATCTTTCCGTTTGGAGAATCACTGGATATGATTACTCGTATGAGTAAGTATGATTTATACCAGTGATTTGGAAGCAAACATTTTGAGAGATGCAAAAAATGCAATGAATGATGCTATTATGTATGAATGTCATGAATGTTATATGCATGCTAACAATACTTGACAAAGACACTAAAGAGATATTTGGGAAAAGGACCGCGTCTCAGTTCGAACAAATACTTGGTGAAAATTGCGCAATGGTGCGATATTCACTAATGAAGAATTTGAGTTGCATGTTTTACACTTTCCGAGAGGTATTTTATTGGCAACTTGATCGGGATTATTTTGGATAAGAATACCGTCCTTTGATGATATCGATGAGGAGAAGATCATGTGCTTGGCGACTCCATGGGATCGAAACACTCTTGGAGAAACAGTTGAAGTTATTTCCGTGTTCATAGTTTCAAAGGAGAATTTTGCTTTTGTTTCAAAATTTTGAAGTAAAAATTCATTTAAAACATTTTAGTTTCAAAAGTGATTTTCACAATAAAAGCGTTATTTTGCAAAATGAATAAAGTAGGAATTGCAAACAAAAGGCACAAGGCTCAAATTTATTGAATAGAATGGTAATCACCAGGCGTGATTCCATGAACTATTTAAAGTTGGAAATGATAATTTATTGGGAAAAGGCTACATTGAAAGCAAATAACCACTACTATCCCTAACAATTTTGAATTCCAAGCGTGCTTGTTGCGAAGAGTTGATTGAAGATCCGTTGATGGAAAATTCTTCATGTGGGCAAAATCTGGTCGATAGCTACTTTGTCATTTTTGTATCCTTGTTTTTGCTTAGATCGCCTTTTCGTGTTTCGATCTATCGGGATAATTTCATTTATTGTCTCTAATTTTTCCTGGATCTCCTTTTCGGTTTTCAATCACCGAGGCGCTCATTTTTCCTAAGCCGCCCTTTCGGGTTTCGACTTACCGAGCTGTTCTTTTGTTTTTAGACAAAATATTTTTGATCGCGTCGGCATTCACGAGGCGGGAGTTCATCGCCGTCCATGGTTGTGAGAGTCATAGCACCGCCGAGAAGCTTCTTTTGACGATGTATGGGCCTTCGTAATTAGGGTCCATTTTCCCTAGAATCTGTTTGAAAAGACAGAATCTTTTTAAGCACGTCGCCTTCTCGGAATTCACGAGTCGGACCTTTTGTCAGCTTTCTTCATTCTTCTTTGATAGAGTTGTCCGTGACACATAGCGGTCGAGCTTTTCTTCAATTAAGTTCAATTGGTCGTATACGCTTTGACACCATTCGACCTCGATAGCTTAGTTTCCATGAGAACTCTCATTGATGGGATCTCAACTTCTACGAGAACCGCTTCCATGCCGTATACTAGAGAAAAGGAGTTGCCCTGTTGAAGTGCGTCGAGGTACGATACCCATGCGAGCAAATGGCAGCATTTCGTGCCGTCTTTGTAAGTGATGACCATTTTACGGGCGATCTTTTGATGTTCTTGTTAGCTTCAAGCGCCGTTCATCTTTGGCGGTAAGGAGATGAGTTATGATGCTCGATCTTGAATTCCTCACAGTTCTTTCATCATTTTGTTGTTCAAGTTAGATCCATTGTCGAATGATCTTGCTTGGAACTCCGTATCGGCAAATGAGGTTGTTCTTGATGAACCTCACAACCACTTGTCTTGTGGCGTTGGCGTAATCTTTGCTTGACCCATTTGGTGAAGTAATCAATAGCCACCGATGAAGCGATGTCCGTTGGACGCTTTTGGTTCAATCATTCCAATCATGTCAATGCCCACATGGAGAAAGGCCACGGAGAGGAGAGAACGTTGAGTAGAGTCGGAGGCACATGGATCTTATTTGCGTAGATCGCGCTTGTGACATCTTTTAACGTGTTTGCGACAATCGATTCCATCGTTATCCAATAGTATCCTGCTCTTAAGATCTTTCGGACATTGCATGCCCATTTGAATGGGTTCCAAAGGACCCTTCATGCACTTCATGGATGATTGTATGCTTCTTGTGCATCGATGTCGAGCGAGAACCATGTCGAAGTTTCTTTTGTATAGAACATCTTCATTGAAGAAGAAATTCTGGAAAGCCTCCTTAGAGTTTTCTTATCCTTGTACGATGCCCAGTGGGTACTCGTGTTTGAAGGAAGCGTTTGATGTCGTGGAACCGGTTTATCGTCAAGGCGCCTTGCAAATACATATGGGTCTTTCAAAGGCGTCGATGCGAATTCTAGGCATATCATTCCAATCGTTGACTTTGAACATGGAAGATAGAGTAGCCAAGGCGTGCCATCCGATTTTGATCTCGAGGATATGATGCGTTCAACTTTGTTGAAGAAAGTCAACAACCGTCTTGCATAATCTCTGTGAGGAATTAGACCAAGATGATGAGTTTCATACTTGTCTTTAATTTGATTGATCACAAGTGAGTCTCCATATATATCAAGGATCTTGATCCTCAGTCGATGGCTTCTTGATACCCATGATGCATGCTTCATACGCTATGTTGTTGGTGCAATCAAATAGCAATCGGCGGAAAAGCGGATATGAGAACCCTCGGGAGTGATGATGATGCCCATTCCATTGCCAAAAACATTTGGCTCCATCAAAGACTAGGCCCCATCGGATTACGGATCTGGTCCTTCTTGAGTGGCGGTTCGTCACAATCTTTCATCTTCAAGTACATAACATCCTCGTCAGAAATCAAACTTGAGATTGGTATTCGTTGGCTGATAAGCAAGTGATCAGCGAGAATGCTTCCTTTAACCGCTTTAGCGGTATTGGATGTCATATTCGATAGTAGCATTTGCCATCGGCGATTCTCCGGTTAAGCGGCTTCTCAAATCGTGCTTGATAGGATCCATTTGGATATTAACCAAGTCGTGTGATTGATCATGTATTGGCGAAGGCGTTTGAAGCCCACACCAAAGCGACATGTTTTCTCGAGCATGGAGTAACGAGTTTCCACGATCTGTGAATTTCTTACTCGGGTAGTAGATGGCATGCTCCTTCTTACGGTTTCGTCTTGTTGTCCAAGTCGCGGCCATGGATTCTTCTAGTACGGTAAGGTATATGATCAATGGTCTTCCTTCCCTTTGGAGGGATCGATATTGGTGGTTCTGACGGATATTCCTTGATCTATCAAATGCTCTTTGGCAATCTTCATCCACACTACCTTTTGATCTTTGGAGAAGCTTGAATATCGGCCCAGTGGCAGGTCATCGAGAGATAAATGGAGATGTAATTCAACCGTCCGAAATCCTCTTGCTTGCTTTTAGTATGTGGTGTAGGCATTTCTGAATAGCCTTGACTTTGTCGGGGTCAACCTCAATTCCTCTTTGGTGTGATGAAACCTAGGAGTTTTCTGATCTTACCCCAAGGTACATTTGTTAGGATTCGAGGGAGCTGAAATTTCCTTAGTCGTTGAAACAACTTTAAGAGATAGTCTATATGCTCTTCTTGATTATCGGACTTTGCTATCATGTCGTCACGTAGACTTCAATCTCTTTGTGCATCATATCATAAAAGAGTAGTCATTGCCCTCACGGTAAGTTCGCCTTCATTCTTTAATCCAAATGGCATTACCTTGTAGCAAAAAGTGCCCATGGCGTGATGAAAGATGTCTTCTCCATGTCTTGGAGCCATTCGATCGATTATAACCGGAGAAACCATCCATGAAGGAAAAGACGTTGAATTTGGCGGTATTATCCACTAGCATGTCGATCTAAGTTTTCTAGGTAGGACAGTAGACACACAACGTGTTGGCTTTGAGGACTATGACAAGGATTTGCCTTTGACTCACCTCGGTTTTGGTTTTGGCAGTGAGCTCCGATGATTCCACGATCTTTGCATCTTCTTTGAGAGCCCAAGTTGATTGCTTCTAAAGGTTCTTTGTGAGGCTGAATGATCCTTTCCTCGTGCTTTGCTTGATCTAGAAATTTCATCAGGATCTCTTCTTGACTTCTTCTTGGAATTCACGAGAAATTTCAAAGTTGAGAAAAGTGTAGATTCTTGCTTTCAATGGATTTGTCCATTTGTTTAATCTGCATTTTGATTTATGTTTGATTAAAAAGTTTTTATCATCATCATTTTTTTGAAAGTTAATGTGAAAGTGTTGCAGATTAATTTTTCATTATGATTTTTTTGAAGATTTTTTATGTTTTTTATTATCATTTCGAAAAAGGTAAAATGAAAATAAACACAGTGTGGAAACAAAACAACGCATTTTATTTATGTTTCACAATATGAGCAGGGCCCTAAAATACAAACTCATTCATCTTGGGCAAGACAAAGAGAATTATTTAAAAGCTAAACCCTATAAAACATCTCTTCGCTTTGGGCGAAGCGAGAGTTCAAAAAAAAAAAGCAAAGATAAACTACTTAGAGCTATGAACATTAGTCCTAACTTCAACAGGTTTCCAGTAGTGACGAACTCCTTGGAAGTCGAGTACTCGGGTAATTTTCCTTGGTTTAACCCTCGAGTAAACTTTGATTCTTGGTGAGCAGGCTTTGAAGACTACGGACGATGGCCTTTGCCTTTGGTCTTGCTAAGCGATCTTCTTGATTAACGATCGGGAATGAGAGATAGCCTTTGTACTTCCTGTTGATCTTTGTGTTGAATCTCGGATGTTCCTTCCGGTCTTGGAGTGAAGAGACTCGTTGTCGTGACACTTTCCGCATCGTATCGAATCATACTCTTGATCTTGGTGATCATGTTAATATAGTGGTAACGGGGATCGGCTTGGTGAAATCCACAGACGTGTTGAAACAGAGATCTTCATTTGGGACCTCGATCTGTTGATTAGTTTGAGAAGGCAGTATTCCTCTTGATTGACTAGGGTAGTCAAATTCATCACCCATCATGGGTTGGATATCTTCGATCCGGATTTTTGAGCTTTACGGCGAGTATTTCACCATGTAGTCGTATTTGCCACTTGGTTCTCCCAAGGTATCCCAAATTTCGGCAGGGACTGGCGGATTTTCATGTTGCTGCAGGGACATGTCTTTGAATTGATCAGTCGGTGCATATGATTCTTCCTGAGACACATACTCAGGGCTATTCAAATAAGTGCTCCACTCTTCAGATTCAGATGGATCATCTTCATCCTCTTCAATGGTTACAACATTAACCTCTTGCGGAACAGGGTTTAAGAAACCTCCACTATGAAATACTTCCTTGATTGGGGAAAGTGTTTCATCTTTCTGTTTTTCTTTGGAGGATACGGGCGTGAACCCGAGTCCGGCTTTCGTTTCATTCTTGACAGGTTTGATAACTTGTCCCCATCCTCGAGTATTGCCATCTTTCACCATTTGTGCCGCTTCTTTATATGAAGAGATAGATGATCTGTTTTTAGTAGATTCATCTTCTAGCGGTTTTGGGAGATGCGCGCTTCAATGTCATTAGCGGTGATGAAGGAGAAGCGGATAGATGACTTACAAGTAAAGCTTGTTCACGGCGATGGTCACCAACTTTCCATTTACTGTGAATTTTAATTTCGATGGAGAGTAAGTTATGCCCATCGTGGATCCAAGGTCTTCCTAGCAAGCAACTATCTCGCAATGTACGTCCATGACTTGGGCGTAATTTTGAAAGTGTGAGGGCCAATTGTCATTGGGAGATCAACTTCCCAATAAGCGACTTTCTCGATCCATCGAAAGCTCTTACTATGATGTCGTTGAACTTCATTGGCGTTCCTTTGTAAGCTAAGCGCGGCGTCGTTTTGGCATTACATTTAAAGGCGAACTGTATCCACCAATACATTGGATAGGGAATCGGTGGCAAATCATCGAGATGTGCAAGGCCAAGTTGTGATCTTTCCTTCTTAGGAAGTTCTTCGTCACTAAAACTCGATTATTGCGGTGTTATGTTGGAGCGATCCCTCCAAATTGGTGCGTAGTCACATCATGATCCACATAAGCACGGTCTAGTACTCTCATCAAAGCTTCTCGGTGAGCTTGAGTTAAGGAGTAAAGGCATGTTGAAATTTTTGAAAGTGCATCAATTGGTCTACGACTCGATATTCGCTCTTCTTGATTAGTTTCAGTATCTCGTCAAAGTCTGAGTTGATGTTGGTTCCATCAGTAGAACCAATGTTTGTACCTGGGTTAACAATGGGAATCATTGCAGGATTCTCAGAGGATATGTTAACTTGGTTTTGTTTAACAACAGGAGCTGAAGGCGATTTTGGTGGTAGTGGAGTATGAACTCGTCCACTTCGCGTTACTCGTCCGATTTCTGTTATATTGACATTAGCTGGAAGTGTAGGCATGGGTTTCTCCTTCCCATCCTCTATCAAGGTTGCATTGTACTGGTAAGGAATTGCTCTGGTAGAACTGTACGGAATAGGACCAGGTGGGCAAATCACCAAAGGAGATGTTGGAATGTTGGAACCATTGTATGCGATCTCCACATGCTCGGGTATGTTGAAACAAGGGATCACAACGTTTACTTCGGGATTTTACGAGTTGATATCTGAGACTAAAAGCTCATGCGGAAAATGCCCTATTGTATTTACGTCATGGTCATCTCGGTTTCTGTAGATTTGTAAATCACCAATGTCTAACAAATGTTGAATATCTGCTCTTATGGTGGGACATCCATGGATATCCTTGGAGCAGATATAGCAAGCTGCATAATTGTGCTTAGTGAAGGTGCTCATGGTACTGTATGCTTCATGAAGATGCACCAAGTTTCCTTTGATTAAGTTTACGTCTGTGACAAGGTACCTATCTGTATTCCTTAGCATTAGATTCACTGAGTGTCCACTATGACTGGGAAGTGGATTGGCTTGCACATTCGGACTTGTGTTTCCGAAGGAAAGAAGATTAGCCTTCACTAATCTCGCCTTACGCCTCAATGCTATGCAATGCTCAAGGTCATGGCCTGGTGCCCCTTGGTGAAAAGGGCAAGATACGTCAGCTTTGTACCACCATGGTAGTTTTCGGGACGGAGGTGGTAACCTTGTCTGTATTAGATTCCTTTCTATCGGTGGGGTAAAGTTACGTATGCGTCATGGGAATTGGGTCGGCCCAGGTGACCCAGGCGACAGTTTTGTTGTGGCTAGGAGCCTGTTGACGAGGCTGTTGAGTTTGTTGATTTTGTTGAAATTGGAGCAATTCACGAGTTGTGTTGAGGAGGGTGCTATGGCGGCTACACATCGTTGTTGAATGACATTCTTGCGTGGTTTCCCTCGGGATACCATTCCTCGTCATGTTCTTTTTCCTTGGGAAGCTGGTTCCAACTTTCTTGGTATTACTAGAAGATCCTACTTCCTTGGTTAGGCGTCCGTCAGACCCCTTCTTCTAGTCGCATTCCCATGCTTACCATTTCGTTGAAGTCTCGGGAGCGCTAGCGATCATTCGCTCATAATAGAATGAGTTTAGAGTATTCAAGAATACCTTAGTCATCTCTTTCTCTTC
Source organism: Vicia sativa (assembly GCA_021764765.1). Taxonomy (NCBI): domain Eukaryota; kingdom Viridiplantae; phylum Streptophyta; class Magnoliopsida; order Fabales; family Fabaceae; genus Vicia; species Vicia sativa. The sequence continues at coordinate 276,144,325 of CM038792.1, forward strand.
AAGGGGGTTGACTTGGGACAATTTCCCTCCATCGTTGCATATTCCTTGAATGTCTCTCTTTCCTTTTGAGACATGGAGCGGAGTTGATCCCTATCAGAGCCATATCAAGTTGAATTTGTATTCTTGTCTGAAGGCTTTACCTAAGTCGTTGAATGTTTGGATATTCGTTCTGTCTAAACCCATGTACCACTTTAGTGCGGCACCGGTGAGACTATCCTGGAAGTAATGAATTAGCAGCTGATGATCCTCATTGTACGTAGACATTTTCCTAGCATACATTGTAAGATGACTCTGAGGACAAGAATTCCCTTTGTACTTTTCAAAATCCGGGATTTTGAATTTGTGATATATTTTTACGAGGACTAGCGAGATCTGGGCGCTTTTCCCAAACAATTCTTTCCCTTGAATCGTTTTATCTCAAGCTGCATTTTGAGGAGTTGTTCACGGAGATTTTCCATTGAACCACGGCGTTAGTGTTATTTCTGGGTGTGATGAACTTCTTAAGTCGTGGTAGCGTGCACTACAGGTGAGTTCAACATGATCGGTTGAGAAACCGACATTGTTACTTGTGGAAAAGTTATTCCACGTTGTGGAGTGAATGTAGCGTTTTGCTGCAAAGTAGGTATTTCAAGCGAGGTTGTTTGAGAAGTCGGTTGGCGAACTCCAATGCCGAAGTTAAAGGCATTCCCCATGGATAGCCCTCGGCATCTTTGAAAGGTGAACTCTTGATATGACAGGTGGCTGGAGTAGTAGTATCCTCGAAGTTGCTGTTTGGTTTTGACTTTCGATCTTTGCTTGTTGACTTTCTTGTTGTGTGGCGAGTTGACCAAAGATGTGAGTCTCTCACTTCTTCTTGTAGTGTAGTTCTGTACTACGGAGTTCAACGTTTTCTTGCTCAAAATTCTCCATTACTTTTCTTCTTTTTGATCGGTATCGTGCGTTCGAGGTTGGCTGCGGACGATCGAGAAACTCTAAGGCCTGACTTGACAATTTTTCTATCGGAAAATGACAGGTTCAAAGTGAATGATTAGACTCTAGATGATAGACTTAAATGCAAAGTATGATGCATGAATATGATTTTAAAGAAAAGAAATTTCCAAGAATTTACACTAAACGAGATATTTACGGCAAATATTTGGATGGAAAACACAAATTTTATTGATTAATGAAGGAAGATTACAACAATTGTTTTTGTTGGAGCATTGCTCACACAAATGATAAAATAAATGATAAAATTACAAACTAAATTAAACTAATTAAACGTCTTGTCGATGAAGATCAAAGGCTTGATGCGACTTCCTCTTGAGTTTCCTTCCATAGCGAGCTTTTAGTTTACGCTTTCTCGGCTTTTAGCTTGCTTGACGACTCTTTTCCATTCGTTGGGAGTAAGATTGTTATTTATCAAATCTTGAGCTTGATCCTTTTCTTTCTTTGATGAATTTCTTGATTGCATCATGCTTACGAATCTTCTCATCTTTCTCCATGAGCCATTCATCACGGAATAGCGTCTTTTCATGATCTTTGACTTGCTTCTTGAGCTTCTCATTCTCAAGGTTAGCCTTAAGGAATTTTCTTTCCAAGCTTCTTTCTCAAACCTTATCTTGGTCAAGGCTTCTTGGTATTCTCCCACTAAGGGAAAATTTGTTGATTTGGGCGGTAAGAACATGGGATCCTCATAAGCGTAAGGCATTGAAATTCCTTCGCTCTTTCTTTATCCAAAGTGTAGGTTTCCATAGCTACACATTCTTTGCCTTACCTTTTCCTTTCTTTCGGATGTGATGCCAAGCTTTGATCATCTAGCCTTCAATCCAGAATCCTCTCCTTCATGATAAGTAGCTTTCTTTGTAAACCGGAGGTTTACGAAATTTGCGTATCCGGTGACGTTTTGCTAGGAATGGGTTGTAGTTGATTCCTCCTTCGTACCAATGAGAGGTACATTGGCAAATTCTCCTGACTCTCAATGATTTCCATCTCATTGTTTGCCAAGGTATACCAATGGATATCGTCGTTTTGAGACATGAGTCTTCGGACCAATGCCACTCGTCTTTGTTTCGCGGAAGATAGGAGATTTAGGCGGGTGTGAGACAATCCATTTGAAAAGTACACAACACACGATAGTTCCGTCTCCTTGCGATTCCTATGATGAATAGAGGCGTCGTGTCACCAAGCGGTGGGAGCAGTTTCCAATCGAGAAAGATCCTTATGGCGTTGATATCAGCGAAATTTGGGACGTTGAAACAACACCAATCCATAGAGGAGTAAAGCTAAAATAGCTTCAAAGGCTACCATACTACCGACGAGAGAACTTAAGAGCCTTCTCCATTAGGAACTTTGAAGTTAGTCCTAAGAGTTTTCCTTTGGTAGTTAGGTTTTGTCTATCTCAGATTTCTTTAAATGAGTCATTGTTGCAATGACTTGTGACTTCAGGAATGGCTTCAAACCATTGAAAGGCACTTTGTGCGATCTTGAGATTCTAGGATATCGCGTACTCTTCCAAAGTAGGCATCAAGCGATAATCGGGGAAAGTGAAACAGCGATGATTGGATCGGAATTGAACTAAGGTTTGAGAAGTCCTTCATCGACGTTAGCGTTCGAAGAGTTAAAAAAGAGTTCCATAGCGTTTTACGAAATCAGAGGATCTTCACCAAGGATGCTAACTCTTTCAACTTTCCTACGTCGGGGAATCTAAAGCTGTATCTTTTGGTGAATCTTCCTCGGCGTCCATCACTCTAACCTAAAATATTTTACAAAGAAAACTCTAAATTCTTTGGAAATGGAAAGAGAAATGAAGTTTTTTTGTTTTGAATGAATGAATGAATGAATGCATGAATCGACAAACATGGTTAGTAGTTATACACACGGTCAGCGTTGAAGTCACGAGCATGAACCAACGATAAGAATCAACGGGTTAAGTTCTAAGGCTTATTCATCGTGAAGGGTTCTATTATGTCTGAGCTCAACACTCCCTTCAAACATTATTGGATTTGTTGAATACTCGATGGTCAATAATATTTTCAAAGAAAACTACTTTGATCGTAGTATCGCAACAATTACTCTGGCTTACACCGAATAATCTACGCTACATCCTAATGGCCGGGATGGTTTGTGTTCTCTGATCCTCAACTTCTTAAGTTCCCTCAAAATACAGCGTTTCCAATTACTTGCTAAACACAATACCCTCAGACAACCTCCACTGCGGGAAATATTAACTTGAGCATTGAACTGCTCACGTATTAATACCTCCACCTAGATCTTAAAATGTTTCTTAAATCGGGTTAGGATTTCTTTCCATCAAGTGAAATCGTGAAACATACAATAAAGAAAAGCAGATATATGCACATAATAGCTTATCCCTTTCTTTTCTTTTGAAAACAAAAAAAGCTTGGTGCTCTCGGGATGTGGCGTTTTCTTTCAAAGTTTTGTACTCCCAGTCGCCATTTTCTGTTCGCGTTAAAGGTGGCCACGAGGATCTGACGTGAGTTCGGATCTTCGATGCGTAGGATTTAAATCTTTTGATTTGTTTATAAAGATGCACGAGCATCAAGCTTTATTATTTTCAACACAAGAAAGATGATTTAATGATTATGAAAAAGGGGAAAGTTGAAATACCCTCAATTGATATTGGTATGCGTAACGACTAGCGCAAACTAGACATAACGCATTGGGGAGATTCTGAGTAAGGGGGATTGGTATATAAAGGGAATAGATGGAGCACCCTAAATATATGTAGTTATCTACAGCTTTATATATGAATATATTTGATATGTTTGTGTGTTTTAATTGCTATTTCTATGATTGGGAAAGTTTCTCCTTTGGATTTTAAAACGATGATTATGTGGGATTCTAGGTTTTGTTATTATTGTGCTCGCAAAGATCTATGGATCTTACGCATATATCTAGTGGGAATCGAGCATTTGTAGCTCGGATCTGAGGTTCTATGGTTTGTTTAGTGCGAGGAGATAGAAATTTGCTCGGCAAGGATGAGACCTTGTGCCTCATTCTCAAAGGATGTTGAGAAAGTCGGAGCAATCGTAGTTCCACTTATGCTAGTGGAAAGCAACGGGATGTTAAAGAGCAGACAAATGTCATCTTAATGAAAATGTATCTAATCTATTTCATCACATACATTTTGAAAAGTTTGATTGATTAAAATCTTTCATCGTAAGTATTAGGTGTTTTGCTTGAGTGTACAAGCGTTACCACTTACATGTTTAAGAAAGATGTTTGAAAAGGTGATTGAATCTTTTAAGCTGTAAGTATTGGGTGTTTTGCTTGAGTGTACAAGCGTTACCACTTACAATTAAAATAGTTTTGAAAAGTTTTGTTGTATGTGATGTGATAGATGAGATACTTCTTCCATAGAGATGATAGATGTCTAAATCTCAGGAGAAATTGATTGGATTAAAGGGATGCTTTTAAAGCCCATGGGTCCTATGTATTAAGAGATTCGAGGTCATGAGGGTCATCGAGGTCCTTGTAAAGCTCAGAGGAAGCTATAGGGTATGGTGTCTTTGGCTTGAAAGGTTTCACAGAAATCATCCTTTTACGAATAAGAGCAATTTCAAAATTTTACTCATTGAAATTTGAAAGTGATTTCGGAAACCATCCTTCAGGGTTCTATCTTAGCGGGTGATTCTTTGTATTGGAAGCCCAATAGGAGGCTGTTAGAGATTTCATCTCTTTCATTGTATGATGCCCAAGAAGGCTAAACTCAAGAGGAGTTCTTTTGAGCGAAGCCCAAGAGGAGGCTGACTCAGGGGAGTGTTATGAAGCCTAAGCGGAGGCTAACTCTGTGGGAGAGTTTCTTTGTACAAAGCCAAGAGAAGGCTGACCCATCTTTGAGGATAAGTTATCTTGTATGAAGCCAGCGGAGCTAAACTCAGCTGATGAGTTGTCTTGTATGAAGCCAGGAGGCTAAACTACAGAAACCTATTGATTAGTCTAATTGTTATGTTATTATTAGGCAGTTTGTATAAACAAGTGTGTGTGTGTGATATGTATTCGGGAGTTTATGAAGGAAATATAAACAATGCATGATGTTTATTTCTGATTTATGAAATATAAACAAGTGTACGTAAGCGAGCGTTTAAAGCAGCGTAACTTGATTATTCACAAGTTTGAATTGTGTACAAGGAAATGAATATGTACAGACAGTATTTATGTACAGAGAAGATGGATGTACATAGGAGGTTGGGACTTACACCGTAAGGGAGGCCCATTGATTTGAAGCGATTTCCGAGAATAATGCTCCTTTCAATACCAATGGTATTCGATGTAAAATGTACGGATAAACGAAATGATTGATCAAGTTTATACGTAAAAGTATTTTCAAAAGAAAAGTATCTGTATTATGTACAGATAAAGGTTTTGAAAAGTATCTGTGTTATGTCTGAGATGAAAAGAAGTTTGTATGTGTTTGGAAAGTTTTTGATATGTACAAAGAAATATTATGTACATAAAAAGAATGTGGGACTTACACGTGATGGAGGCCATTGGTTAAAAGAAATTTCGCTCGGAAGAAACCTTCCTTTAGAACCAATGGATTCAGCGTATAGACAAGCGAATGAAAACAAATGAAAGAAATTTGTTTATGTTTGAATATTAACAATGATGATTTGAGTATGTACAAATAAAACTAAATATGTACATAAAGGTTGGGACTTACACCATAAGGGTGGCCCATGATCGATCGAGAAATTCGAGAGAAGACGAAGTTTATTTTAAATCGGATTGATCATGGTAAAAGATGCAAGTTTGATGAAATGTTTTGAAAATGATTTGAAAATGTTTTGAAATGTGAGGTTCATTTAGAAGTTTTGAAAAAATCGGAGTCGAAAACTTGAAAATTCACCTTTTAAGGAGGTTTGAAAAGTGTTGAGCGTCGTTTCGGCTCGATTAAAATTAATCAGATGAAAGTTTTTTGGAAAATTTTGCATAATCATAAAATATATGTATTTATTGACAAGTGTGCAAAATCATCTCAAAATGAGAAGTTTTGATTGGTTAAAAAATGTTGAAGTTTGATAAAAAACATGAAAATTTGAAGTTTTGTAAAAATAATGGTCTTGGTGGGTGTTGAACCCATGACCATGAGTG
>CM038792.1:276150520-276218429 GCA_021764765.1 Vicia sativa
TATCCTCCAAAGAAAAATAGAAAGATGAAACACTTTCCAATCAAGGAAGTATTTCATAGTGGAGGTTTTTAAACCCCGCTCCGCAAGAGGTTAATGTTGTAACCATTGAAGAGGATGAAGATGATCCATCCGAATCAAGAGTGGAGCACTTATTTGAATAATTTCGAGTATGTGTCTCGTGAAGAATCATATGCACCGATCGATCAATTCAAAGACATGTCCTCAAGAACATGAAAATCCGTCCCCTCCAAATTTGGGATACCTTGGGAGAACCAAGTGGCAAATACGACTACATGGTGAAATACTGTACGTAAAGCTCAAAAATCCGATCGAAGATATCCAACCCATGGTGGATGGGTGATGAATTTGACTACCCTAGTCAATCGAAGAGGAATACTGCCTTCTCAAACTAATCAACAGATCGAGGTCCCAAATGAAGATCTCTGCTTTCAACACGCCCGTGGATTTCACCAAGCCGATCCTCGTTACCACTATATCAACATGATCACCAAGATCAAGAGTATGATTCGGATACGACATGGGAAAGTGTCACGACAACGAGTCTCTTCATCCAAGACCGGAAGGAACATCCCCAGATTCAACACAAAGATTAACAGAAGTACAAAGGCTATCTCTCATACTTCCCGATCTCGTTAATCAAGAAGATCGCTTAGCAAGACCAAAGGCAAAGGCCATCGTCCGTAGTCTTCAAAGCCTGCTCACCAAAGAATCAAAGTTTACTCGAGGGTTAAACCAAGCGAAAATTACCCGTACCTCGACTTCCAAGGAGTTCGTCACCATCGAAACCAAGTTAGGACTAATGTTCATAGCTCTAAGTAGTTTATCTTTGCTTTGTTTTGAACTCCTCGCCGCCTAAAGCGAAGAGATGTTTTATAGGGTTTAGCTTTTAAATAACTTTGTCTTGCCCAAGATGAATGAGTTTGTATTTTAGGGCCTGCTCATATTGTGAAACATAAATAAAATGCGTTGTTTTGTTTCCACACTGTGTTTATTTTCATTTTTACCTTTTCTGGAAATGATAATAAAAAAAAACATAAAAAAATCTTCAAAAAAAAATCATAATGAAAAATTAATCTGCAACACTTTCACATTAACTTTCAAAAAAAATGATGATGATAAAAACTTTTTTTAATCAAACATAAATCAAAAATGCAGATTAAACAAATGGACAAATCCATTGAAAGCAGTAACTCTACACTTTTCTCAACTTTGAAATTTCGTGAATTACCAAGAAGAAGTTAAGAAGAGATCCCGGATGAAATTTCTAGACTGCTAAAGCACGAGGAAAGGATCATTCAGCCTCACAAAGAACCTTTAGAAGCAATCAACTTGGGTTCTGAGAACGATGCAAAAGAAGTAAATATCGGAGCTTCACTCAACAGCTGTGTCAAAGGCAAACTGATAAGTCTTCTCAAAGAATACGTTGATGTGTTTGCTTGGTCCTACCAGGACATGCCGGGTTTGGATACCAAAGATCGTGGAGCATCACTTGCCGTTAAGACCTAATGTCCGCCAGCTACAAAAATCGAGGAGAGTTCATCCTGAAATGGCTGAGAAAATTAAAAAGGAAGTCCAAAAACAGCTCGACGCTGGTTTCCTTGTCACTTCTGAGTATCCTCAATGGCTAGCCAACATAGTACCTGTATCAAAGAAAGATGGAAAGGTCAGAATGTGTGTTGACTACCGCGATCTGAACAAAACTAGTCCAAAAGACGATTTCCCACTTCCGCATATCGACATGCTAGTGGATAATACTGCCAAATTCAACGTCTTTTCCTTCATGGATGGTTTCTCTGGTTATAATCAGATCAGAATGGCTCCCGAAGACATGGAGAAGACATCTTTCATCACGCCATGGGGCACTTTTTGCTACAAGGTAATGCCATTTGGATTAAAGAATGAAGGCGCAACTTACCAGAGGGCAATGACTACTCTCTTTTATGATATGATGCACAAAGAGATTGAAGTCTACGTGGACGACATGATAGCAAAGTCTGACACTGAAGAAGAGCATATAGACTATCTCTTAAAGTTGTTTCAACGACTAAGGAAATTTCAGCTCCGCCTGAATCCTAACAAATGTACCTTTGGGGTAAGATCAGAAAACTCCTATCATCGTCACCAAAGAGGAATTGAGGTTGACCACGACAAAGTCAAGGCTATTCAGAAATGCCTACACCACATACTAAAAGCAAGTAAGAGGATTTCGGACGGTTGAATTACATCTCCGATTTATCTCTCGATGACTGCCACTCGGGCCGATATTCAAGCTTCTCCGAAAGATCAAAAGGTACAGGATGAAGACCAAAGAGCATTTGATAGTATCAAGGAATATCCGCTGAACCACTAATACGATCCCTCTAGTGGAAGGAAGACCATTGATCATATACCTTACCGCACTAGAAGAATCCATGGCTGCGATTGGACAACAAGACGAAACCGGTAAGAAGGAGCATGCCATCTACTACCCGAGTAAGAAATTCACGATCGTGGAAACTCGTTACTCCATGCTCGAGAAAACATGTCAAGGTGTGGGCTTCAAACGCTTCGCCAATACATGATCAATCACACGACTTGGTTAATATCCAAATGGATCCTATCAAGCACGTATTTGAGAAGCCCGCCTTAACCGGAGAATCGCCGATGGCAAATGCTACTATCTCGAATATGACATCCAATACCGCTACCGAAGCGGTTAGGAAGCATTCTCGTGATCACTTGGCTTATCACCGCCAACGAATACCAATCTCAAGTTTGATTTCACGAGGATGTTATGTACTTGAAGATGAAAGATTGTGACGAACCGCCACTCAAGAAGGACCAGATCCGTAATCCGGATGGGGCCTAGTCTTTGATGGAGCCGAAATGTTTTTGGCAATGGAATTGGGGCATCATCATCACTCCCGAGGGTTCTCATATCCCGCTTTTCCGCCAGATTGCTATTTGATTGACCAACAACATAGCGAATATGAAGCATGCATCATGGGTATCGAAGAAGCCATCGACTTGAGGATCAAGATCCTTGATATATGGAGATCACCTTGTGATCAATCAAATTAAAGACAAGTATGAAACTCATCATCTTGGTCTAATTCCTTACGAGATTATGCAAGACGGTTGTTGACTTTCTTCAACAAAGTTGAACGCATCATATCCTCGAGATCAAAATCGGATGGCGACGCCTTGGCTACTCTATCTTCCATGTTCAAAGTCAACGATTGGAATGATATGCCTAGATCGCATCGGGCCTTGAAAGACCTGCATATGTATTTGCAACAGAGCTTGACGATAAACCGTTCCACGACATCAAACGCTTCTTCAAACACGAGAGTACCCACCGGGCATCGTACAAGGATAAGAAAACTCTAAGGAGGCTTTCCAGAATTTCTTCTTCAATGAAGATGTTCTATACAAAAGAAACTTCATATTATTCGCTTTTGATGCATGACAGAAGCGTAGACACAATCATCCATGAAGTGCATGAAGGGTCCTTGGAACCCATTCAAATGGGCATGCAATGTCCAGAAGATCTTAAGAGCAGGATACTATTGGATAACGATGGAATCGATTGCTGCAAACACGTTAAAAGATGTCACAAGCGCCGATCACGAATAAGATCCATGCCTCGACTCTACTCAACGTTCTCTCTCCGTGGCCTTTCTCCATGTGGGCATTGACATGATTGGAATGATTGAACCAAAAGCCCAACGGACATCGCTTCATTCGGTGGCTATTGATTACTTCACCAAATGGGTCAAGCAAAGATTCACGCCAACGCACAAGACAAGTGGTTGTGAGGTTCATCAAGAACAACCTCATTTTTTGCCGATGAGTTCCAAGCAAGATCACACGACAATGGATCTAACTTGAACAACAAAATGATGAAAGAACGTGTGAGGAATTCAAGATTGAGCATCATAACTCATCTCTTACCGCCAAAGATGAACGGCGCTGTTGAAGCGCCTAACAAGAACATCAAAAGATCGTCGGAAAATGGTCATCACTTACAAAGATCGCACGAATCGCCATTTGCTTGCATGGGTATCGACCAAGACGCATTTCAAGGGCAACTCCTTTTCTCTAGTATACGGCATGGAAGTGCTCTCCGTAGAAGTTGAGATCCCATCAATGAGAGTTCTCATGGAAACTAAGCTATCTCGAGGCCGAATGGTGTCAAAGCGAGATATGACCAATTGAACTTAATTGAAGAAAAGCTCCCGATCGCTATGTCACGGACAACTCTATCAAAGAAGAATGAAGAAAGCTTTGACAAAAGGTCCGACTCGTGAATTCGAGAAGGCGACTGCTTAAAAGATTCTGCTCTTTTCAAAGCATTCTAGGGAAAATGGACCCTAATTACGAAGGCCCATACATCGTCAGAAGCTTCTCCGCGGTGCTATGACTCACAACCATGGACGGCGATGAACTCCGCACTGTGAATTTGACGCGATCAAAAATATTTTGTCTAAAAAAAAAAACATTTCGGTAAGTCGAAAACCCGAAAAGGCGGCAGGAAAAATGAGCGTCTCGGTGGATTGAAAACCGAAAAGGAGATCCGGAAAAATTAGAGACAATAAAGAAATTATCCGATAGATCGAAAACACGAAAAGGCGATCTAAGCAAAAACAAGGATACAAAAATGACAAAAACTAGTCGATGCAGATTTTGCCACATGAAGAATTTTCCATCAAACGGATCTTCAATCAACTCTTCAAGCAACAAGCACGGTTGGAATTCAAAATTGTTAGGATAGTAGTGGTTATTTGCTTTCAATGTAGCCTTTTCCAATAAATTATCATTTCCAACTTGTAATAGTTCATGGAATCACGCCTTTGGTGATTACCATTCTATTCAATAAATTTGAGCCTTGTGCCTTTTGTTTGCAATTCCTACTTTATTCGCTTTTGCAAAATAACGCTTTTATTGTGAAAATCACTTTTGAAACTAAAATGTTTTAAATGAATTTTTACTTCAAAATTTTGAAACAAAAGCAAAATTCTCCTTTGAAACTATGAACACGGAAATAACTCAACTGTTTCTCCAAGAGTGTTTCGATCCTGCTGAGTCATTAACAAATTTCTCCTCATCGAAATCATCAAAGGACGGTATTCTTATCCAAAATAATCCCGATCAAGTTGCCAATAAAATACCTCTCTGAAAGTGTAAAACATGCAACTCAAATTCTTCATTAGTGAATATCTCGCACCATTGTCGCAATTTCACCAAGTATTTGTTCGAACTGTGACGCGGTCCTTTTCCCAAATATCTCTTTAGTGTCTTTGTCAAGTATTGTTAGCATGCATATAACATTCATGACATTCATACATAATAGCATCATTCATTGCATTTTTTGCATCTCTCAAAATGTTTGCTTCCAAATCACTGGTATAAATCATACTTACTCATACGAGTAATCATATCCCCAGCAGATTCTCTCCAAACGGAAAAGATACATTTTCCTTTTCCCTGGCGGAATCCCCAAACAGAGAAATGCATTTTCTTCTCTCCATCACATTCGCCAGCTGAGATTATCCCTCGTTGGGAACAATGTTTTGATTAACTTTTTTCTTTCCAGTTCATTCCTGGATAGAACACTGTCTGTTATTCACAAAGCTGAATACGCAACAACTCATTTCTCAAGATTTACCTTGTTATAGTTATCACTTCGCTGATAATTGGTAATATCTTCAAAATTCATTACCATAAACTATCACAGAGCTGATAATTGGTAATATCATTTCACTTACCTTAAACATTGTCACAAGGCTGACAGAAGGTAATCTTTTTGTTTCCCAAAATGAAACAGATGTTCACATTTTCTGTGAATCAATCTTTCCCCAACAGGGAAGTATTCACAAATTTCCCTTCACTGTGTCATTTCTTTGATATCCTTTAGGGGAAAACTTTTTGCGATCATTTTGCATCATCCGCATCTTTTGGTATCTTAGGTCCAAATTTTGCGTATTCTGATATTTAAGTCTCTTTACACCTATCAAAACGAAGATATTCATCTTCATCTTTCAGGTTAAAGAAACTTAAATAGGGGCATCTGTCATACCCCAAATTTTGACCTAATATACCACCTTACATTTACATCATTTCATAACTAAAAGTTCAGACAGCATTAATCGGGTATAGCATTTACAGGTCAAAATTAGGGTTTCATCAGATTTTCATCTGATTCAAGAGCTAACCAATTAGGGTTTGATTTTCTCACTCCATTTGATCTATCTTGATCAAATCATCGCCTTTCAACTCGGATATCCATTTTCTTCATCGATCAATCGAGGATCGACCAATTAGGGTTTTGGTCGAGCATAGGCATTCTCTGATTTTTTGAGCAGTGATTGACTTTTTTTGGTAGATATTGGTCATTATATCTTAGATACAACATCTTGACTTAATTTCTGGATTCAAAACATCACAAAGGTTCATAGAATTCATCAATGTTTCGAAACATCCGATGAAATTTCATCTGCAGAAAAGTCAAACTTTGACTTTTGGTCAAAATTTTCAAAACAAAACTTTTTCCATCATCAAAACACTTCACATGATCCATCATGATCATAAAAAATCAAAGAATTTGGAAAAGTCAACAAAAAGTCAAAAGTTTTTATACTTAGAAATTTTTCTAAGTGTTGACATTTCTTACTTTTTCCAAACTTCAAGCCATTTTTTCACGTAGTTCCAATTGGAATTTGAAAAAACTCAAAACATGAAAGTTGTAGCTTGTGGAAAGATCTTTCCAAAATGTCCAAGAACTCTCAAATCCATGGAGTATAGCTATGCTTTTGAAATTGAAACATAAGGCTCCATGAAACTTGATTTTCAAAGTTCAAAACATCAAATTATAGGTCATTTTTGTGTTTCTTCATCTAGAAGCTTTCTAACCTTGCCAAGTGGATGGATGAACTGATAAATATCAGCCTAGAGTGATAATTGAAAGGATTGGATCAAATTGTAAAAATATAGCACATGGTGAAAAAGGAAGTTTCCTTGGTAAATTGTCTTTCTTGCCCTTAAGCTTTCTTTGAATATCCAATTGCCATGTCCTTCTTGCCTAACATTTTCAGAATCTCTTGCCTATAAAAGGATCACAATTCAAGCTCAAACCACACCAAAGCTCCACAAATACAAGCTTTCCTTCCACTTTCTTCAAATTCAAGTATCATAAGTTCAAATTGCCAAACATTGTAATTTTCAAATCTAGCAAGAACTATGATAAACGTGGTGTCTAATACATCTAATGATCAATATGGAACATGTTTGAAATCTAAAATCAATCCAAGAAACACTAAAAACCATTCACTTTATGCACATAAGCTTCCAAAACTTCCATGGAATTCAAAGCTAAGCTAGGCTTGATCAATTGATGTTGTAATCATCCATACACCATCACCATACCTCATGTACATGATCCGGATCAAGAACATCTAATCGAACACGATTTATATCATTTTCCAGTTTCCATTTCAAGCTTGTGCAGGTCGACTTGTGTAGAACGATCCAGCTTGATTCAAGAGGTGCAGGCCATCCACAAAGCTTCCATACATGCCGTTGGAGCTCACACAATCAAGAAACAACAACTGGAAACACGTTTGCATCGTTTTCGATTCTCATTTTTCCAGGTATGAACACGAACATGGTTCTCATGATTCCTTGATTCTTTTGACAAAAACTCTTGGCCATTCTCTTTACCTCATAGCGATCCTTAACCCTCAATAAAATCAAACAATCATCCAACATACATCATTTAATTTGAGATTTTCAGATTAGGGTTCTTCGCGTTTTTCAAAACCTAAATCATTCTGGGCTTAATATAAATGAAATTAACAAGCATCTCCATGTTCGTGATGAAAACCGATCAAGTTTGGTTTTTATTTCATTCAATTTGTTGGGAAATAAGGATTATAGCATGAGTTGAAGAATGGAAATCAAAACACAAACCCGTAATCGCTGTTCTTGGTGTTCTTCGCTTTTAAATTTTCAAATTATCCAATATTATGTCTACGCGTGTTTTAATCCACTCAACACAGATGCTGCTTGGTCTAGTGGTTCGGCTTGCCGCTAAGTATTTCTTGCCACGTGCCCCACTCATGGTCATGGGTTCAACACCCACCAAGACCATTATTTTTACAAAGTTCAAATTTTTCATGTTTTTTATCAAACTTTCAACATTTTTGACCAATCAAAACTTCTCATTTTGAGATGATTTTTAAACACTTGTCAATAAATACATCTATTTTGTGATAATGCAAAATTTTCGAAAAAACTTTCATCCGATTAATTTTAATCGAAAGAAAACGACGTTCAACACTTTTCAAACCTCCTTAAAAGGTGAATTTTTCAAGTTTTCGACTTCGATTTTTTCAAAACTTTCATAAATGAACCTCACATTTCAAAACATTTTCAAATCATTTTTCAAAACATTTCATCAAACTTGCATCTTTTACCATGATCAATCCGATTTAAAATCGATTTCGTTTTCTCTCGAATTTCTCGATCGATCATGGGCCACCCTTATGGTGTAAGTCCCAACTTTATGTACATATTTAGTTTTATTTGTACATACTCAAATCATCATTGTTAATATTCAAACATAAACAAATTTCTTTCGTTTGTTTTCATTCGCTTGTTCATACCAATCCATTGGTTCTAAAGGAAGGTTTCTTCTGAGCGAAATTTCTTTTTAACCAATGGGCCTCCATCACGGTGTAAGTCCCATAACATTCTTTTATGTACATAATATTTCTTTGTACATATCAAAAACTTTCCAAACACATACAAAACTTTTCATCTCACATAACACAGATATTTTTTCAAAACCTTTATCTGCATACAATACGATACTTTTTCTTTTATACTTTTTACAGATAAACTTTGATCAATCATTTCTGTTTCATCTGTACATTTTACACTGAATACCATTGGTATTGAAAGGAGCATTATTCCCTGTGAAACTGCTTTCAAATCAATGGGCCTCCCTTATGGTGTAAGTCCCAACCCTCCTATGTACATCCATCTTTCCCTGTACATAAATACTGTTCGTGTACATATTCATTTCCTTGTACACAATACAAACTTGTGAATAATCAAGTTGCGCTCGTTTCGAACGTTCGTTTCACAGACACTTGTTTATATTCCATAAACTGCTGTAAATAAACATCATGCATTGTTTATATTTCCTTCATAAACTCCTGTGAATACATATCACACACACACCTGTTTATACAAACTGTCTAATAATAACATAACAATTAGACTAATCAATAGGTTTCCTGAGTTTAGCCTCCGCTGGCTTCATACAAGACAACTCATCACCATTGAGCTAGCCTGGCTTCATACAAGATAACTTATCCCCAGCATGGGTCAGCCTTCTCTTGGGCTTTGTACAAAGAAACTCTCCCACAGAGTTAGCCTCCGCTAGGCTTCGTATAAGACAACACTGCTGAGTTAGCCTCCTCGGGCTTGTTCAAAGAACTCCTCTTTGAGTTTAGCCTTCTCTTGGACATCATACAATGAAAGAGATAGAAATCTTAACAGCCTCCTATTGGGCTTCCAATACAAAGAATCACCCGCTAAGATAGAACCCCGAAGGATGGTTTCCTTGAAATCACTTTCAAATTCCCCAATGAGTAAAATTTCCTGAAATTGCTCTTATCGAAAAGGATGATTTCTCGGTGAAATCCCTTTCAAGCCAAAGACACCATACCCTATAGCTCTTGAGCTTCATACAAGGACCTCGATGACCCTCGATGACCATGCCTCCTCTTGCCAATAATAGGACCCATGGGCTTCTTAAAAGCATCCCTTTAATCCAATCAATTTCTCCCGAGATTTAGACATTTATCATCTCTATGGAAGAAGTATCTCATCTATCACATCACATATAGTCAAAACTTTTCAAAACTATTTTTAATTGTAAGTGGTAACGCTTGTACACTCAAGCAAAACACCCAATACTTACAGCTAAAAGATTCAATCACCTTTTCAAACATCTTTCTTAAACATGTAAGTGGTAACGCTTGTACACTCAAGCAAAACACCTAATACTTACGATGAAAGATTTTAATCAATCAAACTTTTCAAAATGTATGTGATGAAATAGATTAGATACATTTTCATTAAGATGACATTTGTCTGCTCTTACTAACATCCCGTTGTTTTCCACTAGCATAAGTGGGAACTACGATTGCTCCGACTTTCTCAACATCCTTTGAGAATACGAGGCACAAGGTCTCATCCTTGCCGAGCAAATTTCTATCTCCTCGCACCAAACAAACCATAGAACCTTGAGATCCGAGCTACAAATGCTCCGATTCCCACTAGGGGATGTATGCGTAAGATCCATAGATCTTTGCGAGCACAATAATAACAAAACCTAGAATCCCACATAATCATCGTTTCTTAAAATCCAAAGGAGAAACTTTCCCAATCATAGAAATAGCAATTAAAACACAAACATATCAAATATATTCATATATAAAGTCAGAGATAACTACATATATTTAGGGTGCTCCATCTATTCCCTTTATATACCAATCCCCCTTACTCAAAATCTCCCCAATGCGTTATGTCTAGTTTGCGCTAGTCGTTACGCATATCAATATCAATTGAGGGTATTTCAGCTTTCCCCTTTTTCATAATCATTAAATCATCTTTCTTGTGTTGAAAATAATAAAGCTTGATGCTGGCGACATCTTTATAAACAAATCAAAAGATTTAAATCGTTACGTACCGGAAGATCCGAACTCACGTTCGCATCCTCAGGCGCGTCACCTTTTAACGCGAACAGAAACTCACAAACATAAACAAACACTTGAACTATCTATTTATAGACATAGATAACCAGACCTCTATATTGGATAACTCATAACACAAGACATAATTTATGTTCATAACTCAAAACAAGACACAAAACAAAATATGCGAGTAAAATGCAAGAACCAACAAACTCAAAATAGGAAAACCTATACAACATCTTTGCAAAAATCTGAAAGATTGACCTCAAACTTAACAACGTTTAAACATTACCTTTTTCCCTATGTTTGCCACAAGTCAACAAACATAACCTTCCCAGACTCTAAACTTACCCATATCCGAATGAAGGACATGAGAGTGAAACAAACAAAGACACAATAAAAGGTGAATGGAAGAAAAAGAAACAAAAAGGACACTCTAAATAACGAGCAACTAAAATAACGTACCTAGTCTGTAACAATTGTCTTGGTCAAGAAACGCTACTTCAATAAGAACCGCATCGGTGAATTTGTAACCGCTAAAGGCAATGAGTGCCTTTAATACAACCCGATTATTCTGGAATTGACAATTTCAAAACATGCACCAAGTCAGACACGTGATACACACCATCAATATACGTCTTAGATGAAAAGTTTAAGAACTATCCCTGCTGGTCTTTAAGGATAAAACATGTCTTGAGATATGTCTTGACTTCTTGTTTAACATTGTTCTTCTGGCTTGAAAAGATTAGTCTTTAAAAGACTTTCCATATGATTAGAAGCATAATTACACTGTCTTTGCTGATATTAATACTCCTTACTCCCCTGAGATATACAAAGTAAGGACATCTTTGATGTTGATCCTTATATTACTTGAAGCATTCTTTATTTGGAATTTGCCATAGTTTCCAAATTTGGAATCCATAGTATACTTGCTACACAAGATTCAGATCGGCACACTATGTAACTTGTAATAGAAGAAACCTCATAGTTAACCATATGTATAACTAATTATGAGTCTTCAATAGATAAGTCCGAACCTTATCTCTTCTTCAATCGTGTGTTCAATAGTTGTGATGTTACATCTTCATGCAACATTCATTTTATTCATCACATACTTCTTTCTGCTTGATTCAGACACTACATGTTATTACAAATATCCATCTCCTATCAAGATATTTTGAAGATTCAGTATGCATTTCCTTGGTTGAATCAACTCCTTAAATAATCACGATACATTTCCATACATCCAAAACTTGTGAAGATAATAGTGAAATTTGATATTGATATTCAATTCATATTATGCCATGAGTTCATCAAACATACACACTCCTTATAGAGTATATGAATTTTGCATTCAGGTTGCACATCTAATAAGTACTTAGTCTCCCATCAAAGTACCTCTTGGTTAGTTAGTTTGAATTAACTACTCACATTAGATTATTCTGACTAATTACATCTTCACACTTATACTTACTTCCTGGAAATAATACAACTTTCCATAACTGAAGACTTTAATATGATGTTTTGACATCTGATATAACATCATCCATTATTGTTCTAGGGGTAACATCCATAACACCTTATACATATACTTGGGGACTACCAACTTTCCATCCACACAATTTACACATCAAGGAATATGAGCCGCATCTCAATGAGATTTTCTTTATACTTTCATTCTGATTTTGAGATGATGGATGCCATAGTATGTACCTATAGAGGAGATTCCCTCAACTAGGTTTCTGGAACAAACTTAATCATGGCATAACACATAAATATTCAGATTCTTCATAGCAACGACATCCTTGATTCTTATTGATAATACCTTCTAGGATAATATTTAGGGCAGTCAATATTCATGACCATGATTCACTATGGTTGAGACACAATATTCAGATTCAAATAGATTTTGTTCTATGGTCATGAATTAATCTCCACATATTTGGTTCCTTTGATATGAGGAACATACCAGATATAAACTCATCTTAATTTATCATAAGGGAACTGAGAAAGTACCTTTATGAGTCTTCTTACTTGCATTGACCTTTACTTCCATACTCCCATAGGCTTAGGTCAGAAATAATTGACATATAAAGTATAACGTAATTTAGTTGATCGTGTCCTAATCAACTGATATGCAGATGTCTCCTCTTCCAGATCAAGAGCAGGTTCCAAACATATATACTCACACTACATTTGTTTAGCACCCGAACATATGTTCTTCAACTAGTTACATACCAGTAATAATGTCCAAACATCCTATAGAACATTTGTTCCATCTCCTTGGAACACATCATCCTTGATAATCTTCAAGGTCTTCAAACAACTTGCAGATGTATATGAGAATCATTGATCAATTGATACTCATCAACTCTATTAATATATGCCTTTATGAGTGGACTTGAGAGAGATCACAAGTGTCTTTGACACTTTTAATAATGTTGTGAAAATCTGCCAAATATTCTGTTGATAAAAATAACCCTAGATTTCTTCTTTCATTATAGGGTTTGCATCAGAGTCTATGCAGCAAAATATAGCCATACTTCAACATAATTTACATAATGCTTACTCCATAGTTTACTTGTAAGCATAACACACAAGGATTGAAAATAAATCAACCCTACAATAAGCTTGCCTCTCCACAAGCAACAAGCTAGACCAAGAAATATCGACCAATATGGAAACACATAATCACAGAAGTTACCTTATCAATAGCTTCACTCTCGCATGAAGGTTTTGACAATCTTTTCTCTGTGCTAATTATAGGTTGGACAATAAAATTGAAAATACTCAATCCCGCATGAAGTATTTGAATTTAACTTTCTTGTTCCAACATATTTATCTTCTTTCTTTAAGAAGGTACAGTTCTTGTCAGTTGGTCTAGTTCTTCATAAATAGGTTCATCCTCCAATTCTAGGAACCATACAATATGAACATTCCTTGTTCAAAATATACAAATAGGTCCATCCTCCACATCAAGGGACCATACAATATGAACACCTTGTTCAAACAATCTTCTACCTTGTACAACCGTATCCCATGGATCTCATTTAAAACAGACATGATGCCTCGATACCAATTGAAATTCGGTGTTGCGGCATCAAGATGTCGTGACATCGATCAAAATTACAATAAAAGTGCGAAAAAAAAGAACACAAGGAATTGTTAACCCACTTGTTAACCAACCTACATCCGGGGGAATACCAAGCCAGGAATGAAGTTCACTATCAGCAGTATTAATTCAGAGGGAAACCACCCTATTTACACTCCTCACTTAATTAGACTACCCAATGACCCCTCTACCTAAGATGCCACACTTAGATATAAGAACCTCCGCTCACTTCCAATCACCTTAGTGATGTCTATCAGCTACTATCACACCAGCAACTGCATCAACTGCTTGGCTCCTAACACAATCATCTTGGAGATACCTCGCTCCAAAGACAACTAAAACAGTTTAAAGATACCAAACTTTAAACACAATATAGAACAGTCACTCAAGTGACACAAACAAAACTTGGAATTGCTTCACAACTTCTTCCAAGGACACAATTACACTCATTGCTTCATAACTTCTAAGTGAGTAAAATAATCTTCTTGCCTACAGGCTTCGGGGTACAAATCAGTGACCATCCCACAATCTGTGTTGTTCACCTACAAACCAACTCTTTTAGAGAGTTGTGATAGACTCAGCCCTAAAAACTACATCATTACTAAATTCGGTTGGTTTACTTACATGGCTAACCCTACAAATTACATCTTTCTAAAATCGGCTAGCTTACTAAAATTAGGTTACAACTTCTTATTTATAACCTATTACCCAACTGGATTTGGGCCTTCAAAATAACAGCATAAGTTGTAACAAACTTCTGCAGAAACAAACTTTTGCATTAACAAATACGCAAATTACTTTTGCTACAATCAAGGTCTTTGCTGATCTTTCTCCTTAGATCTTGGACCTCCACATAGCCTTTAAAATCACTCCACATAAGATGTATAATATTCCCAAAATATTTTTCTCTAATTAAAACAAAACTGTAACAAACTTAATGGCGTTTGTAGCGTGATGTCATGATGTCTGATGTCTCGACATCTCATATGACATGGTGTTCCAGATGTTGAAACTTTTTAACAAAACATGTTTCTTCATTAAATAGAACTTCAACCTGCTTTCTCCTTACAAGTTATTCACATAAGAAAGAAAGTTCGAGCAACTTTGTTATCTCCTTCAGATTTGTCAATTATAAATTTAGGGGCTCTAGATGTTGAAAATTTTCAAATTTTAACAATTGACAATGTGCAAGAGAGTGATTGGCGAAAGCCTTTGGTCAACTATTTGTATTCCCCGACGGGTTCGGCAGAACGTAAGATCAAATACCGTGCCCTCAGTTATGTTTTGATAAAAAAATGAATTATCTAAGAAAATTGCATAAGGAGTATTGCTTAAATGCCTTGGAGAAAGTGAGGCATATGTAGCAGTGTCATGTGTGCATAGTGGAGCATGTGGTGCACATCAAGATGGACACAAAATGAAATGGATTTTGGCACGTTCAGGTGTTTATTGGCCCTCGATGTTAAAAGATTACTTTGAGTTTGCTAAAGGTTGCTAGGAGTGCCAAATTCATGGGGGCATACAACATGTTCCTGCAAGTAAATTACATGCAATTGTGAAACCTTGTCCAATGATTATTTCACAAAATGGGTCGAGGTTGTGGCCTTGACAAATGTCGACCAAGAAGCTCTTATTGATCTTATACAAAATCACATCATGTGTCGGTTTGGGATTCCATAAACAATTACAACCGATCAAGGATCGTGTTTATCGGGAAAAATGCAAGAAGAATCAAATTGTTAACTTCTACTCCCTATTATGCTCAACCAAATGTCCAAGTCGAAGCTGCCAATAAGGTAATAATTAGCCTAATCAAGAAGCATGTAGGAAAGAAGCCAATAAATTGGTATAAAACACTAGATCAAACCTTATGGGCATGTATAACTTCTTCCAAGGAAGCAACAGAACCATCCATTTCGACTTGCATATGGACATGATGTTGTGTTTCTTGTGGAGATATAACAAGCTTCTCAAGTCATGTTTAAAGCTTTGGTTTTGATGAAGACAACATGGATATCAACATTCAAAGGATGTGCAAAAAGTATATCAATATCATAAAACCTTGTTACAAGTCTTGAAGATTAGAAGAAGAATTATTAAAGAAACAACAATGTCAAAAGGTATAAATAATTTTAAACTTGAATATAGATGTTCACAAATATGCATTCATAATTATATACATATCCCATATGTTTAACAAAAGAAAAATATCTTTGAAATACTTTTCAAAAGAATTTTTAAAATAATCTTTGAACCGGTTCTACCTAACAGGAACCGGTTCCAAACTTATTCAAAAATCACCTCCCTGATTTTGTACCGAACGGGTTAACTTAGGGGAACCGGTTCTGCAAGTTAATTTTGAATTCGGTTATAACGTTCACTAGGAACCGGGTTCTGCCTGGGTCGGAACCGCTTCCCAGCGAACCAGTACATATTTTCTTTTGTTTTTTGAACATATTTCAAATGGTATTCTTTCATGATTGCATTGCATCCTTTCATATCAAATGGCATGAATGAAGAGGTATTTGTGACATTATAAATAGTGCAGAATTTTCAAATTCAAATTACCTTCTTCAATTAACAATTTTCATCATTCAAATTTTCATTATCTTATTTTCAAGTGTTCTTACAAATCATAATTTTGTGAAACTTGCCATATTCATTTTCATTGAGAAATCATTACAAGTTTCATACATTCATTGTGAACATTTATAATCATTGCTTGAGAATTGTTTCTTTCTTGAAGAAGAAGATCAATCAAAGATTGATATTGCTCTATCTCTTTCAAATAAACCATTGTATTACAAAAGAAAGTATTCCCTTACTCTCCATGATTGTTGGAAGTAAGTTTTGTGATTTGAAGAGGATTGTTCTTCATTCACATTAGTGTTTGTTTGACCTTAAAGGTGTTAAGAACCTTTGGTCACCCTATAGGTTTAGATAGTAAGCATAGGCTGTACAATCATTCTAAACTATAGTGAAATCTCTTTCGTGTTGGAAAACCGAGTACTCTCGGATTGTGAGGGAACCGTGATATATCGCCGTGTTCTTTACTTTTCCGCTTTTATCGTTTTCATCACCATAATTCAGAAAAGATAAGATATAGTCAAAAACCTTCAAACACTTAACCACAAAAATTACTACAAGTATTCTCATAAAACCGAATAAATTTTTATACACCTAATTCACCCCCCTCTTAGGCACTCTTAGACTTACAATTGGCATCAGAGCAAGTTATAGGTAACTTGTTCCTAAAGATCCAGAATGGCTTCCGCAAATCAAAATCCGGTTTTCAAAGATGGTGGTAGTAACAACAAGCCTCCATTGTTTTGTGGTGAATACTTTGACTTTTGGAAAATTCGCATGAAGGCTCATCTTGAAGCGCAAGGAGAAGAAATATGGAATGCTGTTGAGAATGGTCCATTTACTCCGGTGTGTGTTGTCAATGGTGTTGGGTCATCAAAGCCTAAAGCATCATGGGATGACGATGAAAAGAAAAAAGTTCTCTTTGACAAAAAGGCAATCAATATTCTCCAAAGTGCTCTTAGTATGGATGAATTTTTTCGAGTATCGGCATGTACAACGGCTAAGGAAATTTGAGATACTCTTGTAGAAACTCATGAAGGAACCGCCGAAGTCAAAAGGTCTTGATTGAACACTTTGAGTCAAGAATATGAATTATTCAGAATGCTTCCCGGAGAATCCATCCTTGACTTGCAAAAGAGATTCGTTCACTTGACAAATCACTTGAAGGCACTTGGTAAGACTTTAACTAACGATGAATTAAATCTTAAAGTGCTTAGGTCTTTAACTAGGGAATGGCAACCAAAAGTGACGGCAATATCCGAAAAGAAAAGCCTAGCAACTATGACTTCCGCAACATTATTCGGAAAGCTTCAAGAATATGAAACGGAACTTGGAAGACTTGAAAAACATGAAATCCAAGTAAGAGATTCAAAAGACATTACTTTAAAGACAAGGATCAAATATCATGATAGCAATCAAGAGGATGACTCCACTAGTAGTGAAGATGAAGCTTTTATCAAGAAGTTTGAAAAATTCCTAAGAAAAGAACAGAAAAAGGATATCATTAAAATGGAAGCACCACCAAGGAGAATTAAATGTTTTGAATGTGGAGAAAAATGTCATGTCAAAAGTGAATGCCCTACACTTGAAAGGAAGAATAAACATTTCAAAGGAAAGAAGGACAAAAGGCCAGAGAAAGCATATATAGCATGGGATGATAATGAAATAAGCTCATCATCAGATAAAGAACATGCAAATCTTGCATTTATAGCACACAACTCCGAAGATGAAGAAGGCGAGGTTAGTTATGATAACTCTCTTTATGATAATGATGCACAAGGTGCTATAGATGAACTATTAAATGAATGCAAAATTTATATAAAACTATTTCATCTCAAAAGAAATTAATTTCATCTTTAGAAGAAAAGTTAAAACTATTGAAAAGAACATAAAGATGAAAAAGAAAAGATGATTAGTGATCAAAATGAATTTTGTATGCAATAAGGAATCACTTTCTTCCAAATTGTTCAATTAAAAGAGTCCTAGAAAGGTATGAAAAGGACAAGTTGGATTGGAAAATGTTCTTAGCACTCAAAGATATCCTAAAGATAAAAGTGGACTTGGTTTTTCAAAATTTTCTCAATCAAGTTCCAACAAAACTATCTTTGTTAAGGCTAATAACCAACCAATTCAAGAGAAAGTGAATAAGCCTAAAGTAGTTCATCATTATCCTAAAAATGAAAGAGTTGTTAAGAATCTTATCCTCCTAGATATATAGTAATTTTGAACCTACTTGTTTCTATTGTGGTATAAAGGCCACACACCTAATGCTTGCTATATAAGAAACTTTAGTGTTCCAAGTGGGCATTATGTGTGGGTAAAGAAAGGTACTAATTATGAAGGACCCAAAGCACATTGGGTACCAAATCAAACTTAATTGTTTTGTAGGTTTGTTTGGAGACCACTTCAAAATTTTGGTATCTTGATAAAGTGGTGACTCTAAGTATTTGATGGGAGACCTAAATTAACTTTCAAATCTAGTTCTAAAGTCCAAGGGTTATCTCACATATGGGAATACCTTAAAGGAAGAATTCTTGGCATAGTCAAAGTTGGAACACTTTAACTTTCACATCCATTGAAGATGTTCTTTATGATGAAGGACTAAAGCACAATCTTCTAGAAAGACAACTTTATGTCAAAAGGCTTCAAGTTCATCTAAGGTGAATGTTTGATGAAGTCTCTTACATGAGGTAAAACTCATAAGTATAAGTTTTTATTATTATTATTTTATTTAAAATTTCACTCTTTTTCCCCATCCTTTTTTATGTTAACAAAGGGGGAGAAGAATATGCATATGTGTTGTTTTGTTTCAAAGAAATTGCAGGCCAAAATAACTATCATAAACTCACTCCAAAATTCAAAGAATCATGGACTTAAGGGGAGCATACAATTTAGGGGGAGCCTTGCATTTGCTTAACATTTTTGCTACACAAAACAACATAAACATTTCAAGAACTGTTTTCAAGACTTGGTTGTCATCATCAAAAAGGGGGAGAATGTAATTGAAAGCTTCTCAAGTCATGTTTAAAGCTTTGGTTTTAATGAAGACAACATGGATATCAACATTCAAAGGACGTAAAAGAATATATAAATATCATAAAACCTTGTTACAAGTCTTGAAGATTAGAAGAAGAATTATTAAAGAAACAACAATGTCAAAAGGTATAAATAATTCTTAAACTTGAATATAGATGTTCACAAATATGCATTCATAATTATATACATATCCCATATGTTTAACAAAAAGAAAAAATATGTTTGAAATAATTTTCAAAAAGAATTTCTTAAAATAAACTTTCAGGAATCGGTTCCTACCTAACAGGGAACCGGGTTCCAAACTTATTCAAAAATCACCTCCCTGGATTTTGTACCAGGAACCGGGTTGTACCTATAGGGGAACCGGTTCCTGCGTGTTAATTTTTGAATTCTGGTTATAACGTTCACTAGGAACCGGGTTCTGCCTGGGTCGGAACCGGTTCCCAGCGAACCAGTACAGATTTTCTTTTGTTTTTTGAACATATTTCAAATGGTATTGTTTCATGATTGCTTTGCATCCTTTCATATCAAATGGCATGAATGAAGAGGTATTTGTGACATTATAAATAGTGCAGAATTTTCAAATTCAAATTACCTTCTTCAATTAACAATTTTCATCATTCAAATTTTCATTATCTTATTTTCAAGTGTTCTTACAAATCATAATTTTGTGAAACTTGCCATATTCATTTTCATTGAGAAATCATTACAAGTTTCATACATTCATTGTGAACATTTATAATCATTGCTTGAGAATTGTTTCTTTCTTGAAGAAGAAGATCAATCAAAGATTGATATTGCTCTCCATCTCTTTCAAATAAACCATTGTATTACAAAGAAAATATTCCTTACTATCCGTGATGTTGGAAGTAAGTGTTGTGATTTGAAGAGGATTGTTCTTCATTCACATTAGTGTTTGTTTGACCTTAAAGGTGTTAAGAACCTTTGGTCACCCTATAGGTTTAGATAGGAAGCATAGGCTGTACAATCATTCTAAACTATAGTGAAATCTCTTTCGTGTTGGAAAGGGGACTGGAGTACTCTCGGATTGTGAGGGGAACCAGGATATATCGCCGTGTTCTTTACTTTTCCGCTTTTATCGTTTTCATCACCATAATTCAGAAAAGATAAGATATAGTCAAAAACCTTCAAACACTTAACCACAAAAATTACTACAAGTATTCTCATAAAACCGAATAAATTTTTATACACCTAATTCACCCCCCTCTTAGGCACTCTTAGACTTACAATACATGTGCAGTCACTAAGAATCTAAAGACAACATAGAATACCATTTGAAGATTACTAGAACATGATGGCGAGACGGCTTGTCGACCTAGATGAAGAGAGGATGCTAGCTTGATTCTCTCGAGAAGACAGAAAGAAAGAGTTGCCGAGCCTATAATAAGAAAGTAAAAGATAAGGTATTCATTATCGACGATTTGGTTTGGAAAGTGATATTGCATATGGATAAAAGTGATAGAATCTTGGGAAATGGTCTCCAAATTGGGAAGGACATTTAAGGTGATACAATCTTTTTCCAACAATGCCTATGAACATTGAATAATTAGCCCCAGATCGACGAAATTTAAGGGTAAACGATAAGTACTTAAAGAAGTATGCCTATTCTTCAAGAAATTAAAATTGCAAAAGAGTAGATATTTGTCGAATAAATAAGCTAGAGAGAGTTATGTCGAAACCAACAAATTGAGCATACATAACATGTTAGGTGAGGAAAAAAGAGAAACATTATATTAAATGGTCTAAAAGCCAATGTTCGAATATTACACAAAAAGATCACAGGATAATGGTTACAATGATTAAAAATGCTTAAACTTGTTCTGGAAAGACCGCAGTTCTCCTTGGAAGCGCAAAGCATGATCTTCAAAGTTTTCTGCTTTACCCTTAAGAGATATATTCTCCATTTCCACATTCGAGATAACACTGCTTACGACTACAACATTCATGGTCATCTTATTCACTTATGCTTGAGCAGGAGTGATAACTTCATTAATCTTCTCCTCTTTCAGAAACAACTTCCAGTTCCTCGTTTAGAACGACCATTTCTTAGTTCAAATCAGAAGTCGATCGTGTAGTTCAACATCTCTTTTCCTTTTACGACTCTCACTTGTTGTTTTATTCAATCATCGCCATTATCCTATTAATCTCCTTATGAGCCTGTACCACCACTTCCAAATTTTCCTTCACAAAGGCTTTTCACCGACGAATTGCTCATTCTCTTCGTATGTTCGATATTGTCAAGCATAGGGAATAATTTTTCATACGCTATCATCATAAGCCTAGTCGAATCAAAAATATTAAGGTCCTTCGATTGAGTGAGAATCAAATTTTGAGCCAATAATTGATCATCATGAAGCATTTGAGGCAACTTCGGGCTTAAAGCGTAGGTTCAAATTTTATCTATCAATTTATTAAGCTTTGTTGCCTCAGGCCCTAGCTTGTCATTGTGAGTTTGAAATTAGTCAAAATCGAGGAAAAGTGTGAGAACTCACAAAGCTACGTAGCCTTGCTAGTTTTTTAGAGTAGAAGCATTAATTCCCAATTTTGATGAAGGCGTTGGTGAGTCAATTTTTCCTCTAAAGGCTTAGGTGAATCAATTATCTTTTATTATGTTGGTGATGGTGTGTCGACCTTCTTTTGGATGAATCAACCTTCTTTTCCTCGAAACTTAAGGAATACCTTCACGAGGAGGAGGATTTTGAGAAGTGGTAGCAGCTTTTATTCAAGTGATAGTATTTTTATCTCCTCTAAACCCCGCAGGAATCAAATACTAGATTCGAGCTAGTTAAACTAGAACCCTTGTGTTTGCGTAACTAGTGACCGAATCAGAAAGAGTAGCTCTCCTTCTTGTAACAAGAGGTTGATCATCGACATCGCTCAGTTCTTCTACTTGATCGTAGGATTTGAGTTGACCTTTGCTTCGAGGTTATGGGCCACATGTGCCTTCTCTTCTTCTTCTTCTTCTTCTTTGCCACTTTTTCTATGTAAGAGGAGTGTTTTACCTTTGTGGCTTTGGATTTATGGGAGTGTAGAGGAGACTGAACATCAGGTGATGGCTAGGTACCAGAAAATGATATAAGTCGAAGTAATTGGGTATGTTGTAAATGAAGAACTTGAGTCGAATAAATAGATACCCAGGTCCTCTTAGAGTGTGTTGTTTGTCCTTCTTGAACCTTTTGATGTATCAGAGGGGATCAAATCTATCGAGCATTTTGACTCTAGCATGCAGAGAAAATATTACTATGTTTTAAGTTATAAAATAGAAATGATAAGAAGTGTACAAATACACCTATAGAGGAACCAATCTTCCTGAGTGAAGGGAAAATCAATTCATCGTCAGAGGGTGTATGATAAGGAACGATCAGCAAAAACATTGCTAAGTTAGAAATGCCAGGTCATGAAAGATAATTGGCAAAAAGCTGGACTCGAACCTTTGTTGTCGAAGGGCCAACTTTGTTGACAGAAGCTTCTTTGGTGCTACTTGAAGAGGTATAGCTAAAATAAAAAATGACGAAGTAAAATAAATGGAAAAGTCAAAATAACAAAGAAATCAATCTTTCCCGAAGCATTTACCATTTGGCACAATAGCAAGCTCTCTTACATATTGAGGAGAAATATGCAAACCCGGTAGTCGTAACCAAGATTGTCGGCACCACCCTGTCGGCCTTTCTCTTATAAGAATTTTCTACATTCGACCAAGAGCTACACCACCAATCTGGGATTGGTGGGCGAAAATCCAAGGCCAAAGGGCTAATCGGTAAAGGAGGAGATTTAATTTTTCCAAAATGAAGTGCGTAAAAGTATTTGTCTTTCGTGATAACCAAGAATTTTGATTTGTGGAATCCTATCGGTTACCTTCTCTTTTAAATTCGGCCGCGTTAGAAATGGTCAATGAAGGTTATTTGTTAGATATACCCCTAAAGTATTTCTAAAAGCTTGGATTTGCTTGATGTTAGGGGACTTACATTTGGTCGTCTTGCCCTAAAAATGATCAAAAGCTGCAGTTAGTTCAGCTATCTTCCTGTCATAATCACCAACGAAAGAAACAAAATATGACTGCCACCAAGTCTCAAACTCCTTTGCAAGAGAATGATGGCTCAAAAGGGTAAAAGTATGTATAGGCCTTTGTGTGAGATTGTCGACATCCTCTTTTATAACTTCTTAAGGTTGGTCGAGGTGATGTAGACCAAGAGCTCGTGGGAGTTAAACAAATATTTGGGAATGAGTTGACAGTTCCAAATTATCGCCACCAAGTTGAGCCGGTAGCAAACAAACTGGATTTAGGCCGACAATCACGAAAGATAGAAATTGGGAGTTAGAAACGCCTGTAAAACTAAATATCTTTTCTTGTTCTCGCCATTACAGGTGGGAAAGATTTAGTGAGACAGTTTGTGCCGGTCTTTCCATCAGAAAACGGAGCTATTGAGTGTGTGAAATTGACTCTTGTCAACATGATGTTGAAAAGCTGTTTAAAAACGACGATGTTTGGAGAGCCCTTGTCAATTGGAGTTAATGGAAGAAGATGCTACCAAACGACGTGAAGTTGATTTTGGGGACATGCTATCTTTCTGCTTCTGAAAGGCTTAATTTCTTCAGAAAAATGGCATTTAGCCATAACTGCAAAATCCAGAAAGGACCGTGTACCAAAACATTATTTTTCTTTGGATTAGTGGGGTCGAAATTCTTGACCTAATTAGCAACATCAGTCAAGAATGTGTACAAGGAAGCCAAAATCAGCTGGCCCAAAGCAACATTCTCACCCATATGTAATTGGGTGGCCAGCTAAGAAAATTTGCTTGGCTACCTGGATCGACCTGGAGCAAAAAATGAAACGAGATAGCCAGAGGGTTAAAAATGCTACATGTTATTCATCAGTTATAGGGCCAGAATCTCGAGCATGGTGGTTGATGAAGTTGTTGTATGTTGGATTTTTACTCTCACTAACGTCGAACCTTATTGGCACAAGGTCAGCTCCAAGGTGGTTAAAAACTGTGCTAGATGTTTTCAATCCCGTAATGGCGTGAACACCGAAAGGTGGAAGGAGTAATCATACCACACTTGGTGTGGAAAGTGTTGGTCTAACCCTCCCAAAGGTGTAAGGCACCAAAGAACATGCAACTAGAATAGGGATGACAACAACAAGAAAGCTCCAACAATGTGTAAATTCCATTTTCTCCATTGACCACCGAAATTTTGGTTCCATCGACTCGTGGATGTCGTGACATCCGATCCGACATTGTAAAATGCATAAAGTAGAACATACAATTAATGCTGCAGAAAACAAAAGAACACAAGGAGTTTTTGACCTCAATGATGTCTATCACTCACTATCACACTAGTAACTACATCAACCGCTTGGTTCCTAACACAATCATCTTGGAGATACCTCACCGAACACAACTAAAATAGTTTGAAGATACCATACTTCAAACACAATATAAAACAATTACACATGTAACATAAACAAAACTTGGAATCGCTTCACAACTTCTTAAAAGGACACAACTACACTCATTCCTTCACAGTTTCTGAGTGAGTAAAATAATCCTCTTGCCTACAGGCTTCGAGCTATAAATTAGTGGCCATCCCACAATCCAGTTGGTTCACTTACATGGCTAACCCTAAAGATTACATCTTTCTAAAACTGGATAGCTTGCTAAAACTAGGTTACAACTGCTTATTTATAACCTATTACCCAGCTGATCTGGGCCATCAAAATAACAGCATATGTTGTAACAAACATCCGCAGTAACAAACTTTCTGCAGAGATAAACAAATAGATATCTTTTGCTACAATCAAAGTCCTTGCTGATCTTTCTGCTTAGCTTTTAAACCTCCACATAGCCTTTAAAATCATGCCACATAAGTTGCATAATATTCTCAAAATATCCTGCTCTAATTAAAACAGAACTGTAACAAACTTATTAGTTTTTATAGCGTGATGTCCTGATGTCTGATGTCTCGACATCTCATATGACATGTTGTTCCAGATGTTGAAACTTTTCAACACAGCATGTTAAGGCATTCCAATAGGACTTTCGCTGAATATATCCTATTGTACAATATATTGTTGTTGCTTATTATTTGTTTTTTTAAAATTAATCCAATTATCAAGTTAAAGGAACTTACAACCACTTTTGTCGGTTTCTAGACGCGTCATCCAAGCACTAAACTTAGGGTAATTGAAGGGTGGAGCAGTTTTGAAATTTCTTTCAACGTATTGAAGTGTAATGCGGTTTGATGTAGAGATTATAGGTCTGGTGATAGTGCTATTAGGGAAAAGCCCCTTTATCATCTACATATATTTCAGAAGGCATATCTGCAGGGAGAGGACCAAGGAAAGCTAGAGGTTTTTCTTTGATAGAGAAGGGAATGAGTACCTGGGATTTCCAGATTTTGGTTTTCTCCTTAGCAAATGGAGGCTTTGGTACATAGGGTTTGTCATCGACGAGGCATAATTGAAGGTCCATATGGATAAGTAGTTAGGCTACTAGATTTCACCATTGTAGAAAGCTTGAAGAGGTTTGAAGATGGTGAACAATGGTGGAGCTTGTGATTTATGGGTTTTCTGAAGCGAGAGGTTGAATAAAACGGAGAGGAGAAAGGAAAAACATGAGAAAAAGGGGTATTTATAGCCTTTGGAGGAAAGAAAGAATAATGGAGAAAATATTTTTGTGATTTCCTAAGTCAGAATCGTGTCAAGTTGGGGGACAAATGCTGCGAGATGAAGCATGAGTGGTGGGACATGTCTGCCACTAAAAGCGCAATGATGGTGAACATTAAATGATCACACGTATCGAAACTAAAAGCGTGATACATTTCCATGATAACATGACGTCACGGAAAATGGAATAGTGTAACCTTTTTGAAATAATGGAAACGATTTAGTCGAACATTGAGATCGATACTTCAAAGATGCCATTATCTCATGTAAGTCGAAAATAGAAAATGGCATCTCCGGGGCATTTTGTGACCTTGAAAATCTCAAGGTATTCAAGCACGTGTATTAAATGAGGATGTTCTCGTAAGATAAGGGAGACTTTTTGAAATAAGGACCTTTGGAAATTTAGAGCAAAGTGTTTGAAAGTTTGGTTTTAACAAATTAAAGAAATCAATGATTAAGGAGAATATCAAGCCAAAATTTCAAAGTGGTGTTATGTCGACCGGAAGGAGAGCATGTTGAAATATGTGGAAATTGATCGAATCGACCAAGGCATGTAAAGCGAAGGAAATGGTCAAATTTGGTCTTGTCGACCATAGAAGATTCTGGACTTAGAAGAATTCTGTTGTTTTTCTTTTATCAAAGGGGGAGAATGTCGAAGCAAACCAGAAGTAGTTGATTTTTAGTCAGAAGCGGGAAAATTCAAAATTCAAAATCTCCAAGCAGTTTCCAGCAGTTTGTAATTCATTTAAGCGCCATGTAGGTGGCAACATCTGGTGAAGCGGTTGCCTTAGGATTCAAATGTCATCCTTCGATTATGTCTAGGGAGTTACTTTGTAAATACTATAAATAAGTAGTTTCAATGTAATTTTTGTGTGTTCACTTGTATACTCAAATCACTTGCCAAAAATCTGTCCATTCTGAGCGTTAGGAAGCAAAGAGTTGAGAAGTTCTTGATGTGAACCACCACCTTTATTTCAATGCAAATCTTTTATCTTTCAATTGTTCCTTTTGAATACTTTACTTGTTTTTTATTTATCTTTGAGCAAACTCTTTACGTTATGTTCTGCTTCACATAAACAATTCAATACTCTCTGTTGGTCACAAGTCACCACTCAGTTAGTTTATTGAGTCCTACTTTGTATAAAAAACCTGTTGTCAGTCACGAGTTACCAGTCAGTTGGTCCAACCTTCATGTGGAAATCCGTTATACTTATTCCCTTAGTCTTAGAAAATCGTTTCTTTGGTAAGGATTTCGACAAAACTAGTATAATTTCAAAATATTAGCACATGTATTAAGATAAATTGGTCGATCTTGCGAGTAAACCTTAGTTTTAGGACTTTGGGAGGACCAGCAGTTGTTTACCATTTTCCATAGTAAACACCTCCTCATAACATTTAGCCACTGGTCAATTCACGAATTCCCTAATTTTCTCCTTAGCATCCATATCGACTTTTATTTTATATTGCTTCTGATTGCCTGCTTTGTTTGCAGCAATCTGTTCAGTGGCTTGTCTCTTAGGCTTCTTTCGACGCTGGAAGCTTCTGTATTGAGTTCGACTCATGGGGATTTTTCCCATGTAGTTCTATAAGATATGGCTTTTTCTTTAAAACTTAAACTCTTGTCGGTAGGTCACAACTGACTTCCCTTTTCTAGGATCTTTAGCAATAACACCATCATAGGGTGCCCCCATTCTCCCTTGAGGCTAAATCCAAGTACCTATGGGAGCAGTAGAAGAAGGAATGTAACTCCTTGGTTTGGTCTGGGAGTTTACCATAGTTCTTCTTGGGTCCCTTGGGTTAGGGTACCTCTGTTTATACAACTTGGCTTTTCCTTTTTCCAATTGCAACTTTTAAAAATTTCCAGCAACAATATTGTAAGTTAAGGCACCACACCTAGGGCACAAGCAAGCCTGTGAGCCCTTATTCTTTCAACCGTAGAGGAAATCCAATAAATCCTCATTCAACCTTAGGTATACGTAAGTGAAGCAACTCGATTTTCAAAAATCATTTAAATGAATTTTCAAAACAATGAAATCGCCACCTAATTTTATTTGTTCTAAAAAGAACGGGGAAATATAGATAAAACCCACAAAAATCGGATAAGGCGGTCTACAAGACCAAAAAGGATGGATTGGATCGGTTACGCAAGGAAGGTATTAGCACCCTTTACGTCCATCGTATCGATGGGACCCATTTAGTTCGTATGTTTGTGTGTTTAAAGTAAAATGCTATCTTCTAATTAATGATCAAGAAATAAGAAAGAAGGAAACATGATTTGTATTATTATTTTGAGTTTGACACGTTTGAAACCGCGGCTCACGATTTTCTCGTGCAATGGAAAGTCAAACTCCGTAGTTCTTGTTGAAAATGTCTTGGATTGGTTGTGTTGATTTTAGAAGAAAATTTTTGATGACCGCGATGAGCGAAAAGGAATTTGAATGGGCTGAATTGATTTTAATTGTAGATGACAAGTACCAAAACGTTAGGCTATCATCTAACGATTCGAATACCGAGATTGGTGATTGAGGTCAACCGATCATCTCTCATCCAAAATCTTTATTATGAAAAGGGTGAGGTGAAACAAAGCTCACTTTTATTAAGTGTATGGAATAAAGTATTTAAGTCATTGGGCTATCCTCTAATGGCCCAAATATTTTACATTTTAATTAAATCGCTATCATCCAACAATTTAATTAAATTCCATAGCACTATGTTTTTTTTTGTGGTAGAAAAATTGATTTTCAAAAGAACAAGTTCAATTAATTGTTTTGACTTGAAAGTGTTTTAAGGGTTTGGTTGTGGATAGAATAATTCAATTAGGAAAACAAGCGAGCCCATACAAAGTGGCTTTATGTATGCTCCTAAAAGTGGGACTAGCGTGACACTAGTATTCTAAACGACCGATTGGAACAATCGATCGAATAGTTGTCGCTGTAGAAAAGCCCAGGACCAAACTATGAATGTGTGCAAGTGTGCATTGTGTATGTTTACCTGTTTCTTGATGAGGAGTCCAAGAGGAGACTATGTGTTCTAATATTATAAACGCATAATTAAACGGTAATTAGAACATACAAGGAATGAGGGTACATGTTCATGAACAAGGATATATACAACCAAATCGAATTAATTTGAATAAATAAATAGCTTTTATGCGATGCAAGAATTGAGCTCCAAGTAGTCTTCAAGGTCGGATTAAGCTTGACACATCGGATGAATACCAAATGAAGATTCCTACATCACTCAAGATACAAACAAAAACTATGCGGAGATTGTTGCAATGCTTAAGTATGTATTTTGTTAGATTGGTTAGAATAGGTATATTTGCATTCAAATTCATTCAAAGGCTGAATTAAATTCCAAATTCGAAATTGCAACACAAAGGTCAATAAAATGTAATTGAATTTATTTACAAATGAATATGAATAAAATTATAAGAATAAAAATAATATGTATATTTACATACTAAATATAAGAAATAAAATACTAAATACATTACTAAATATCATATCAAAATAGTAATAGAACTATAATAACAATTTAAAAAAAGATATGTAGATGCACTAATAGAAAAGATATTCTTGGATAATCCTTGAATGCCTTCACAAATAGCAAACATGTCAGTATCATAAGTGAGATAAAAATAAATGAGATAGAATTGCAATAATTAGAACATGTGTTGGTGAACAAGGTTATAAAATTGAATGAAGTTAACGTGAATCTAACATGAATACATTTAAATAATCGAAAGCTTAAATCAATATTCAATTCCACATGGCATTTCGTTCTAACTTCATTCAATATTGAGTAAACACAACAATTATTCATGATTATCAATTCGAAAATGAAAACAAATGACAATGGTTCATGTTATTACTCGATCAAGTTTAAGACATGAAAATTCAAGCTCAACGCATGCTTAAAACCACAAAACTAATTCCGGCAGCAACCACATAATCACAAATATGCTCGTGGATATCGATCAAAATTGCATAAACACAAAGGCAAACACAAGCAAGTGTCAAGATAAACTCAATCAACCACAGATTATTAACCAACTAGTATATTTTCAACCACTTACCAAACCGGGCAGCCATGTACAAACTTAAAACGCACATTGAAATTCTTTTCAAACAAGTTCAAAAATTGATGGCAACCACGATACTATGCTATTACCGATTTAAAACACAAACGAAACAAAAGCATCATCAACATTATTTCAAAATGAATCAAACAAACACAATGAATCTGGGCAGCAGCTATACATGTATCATTATATCCCAAAATTCGACTCAAACATGTTAGCACAAAAAAGGAATAGCAAAATAATGTCACCCGAATTAACCTTTAAGAATTGATTCAAAAATTAGTTTAGCATGTATCGTTATTGTTCTAAACCGGTCCAAACAAATAAATCAAATGATCAATGGAAGACTTTAAACTAGCAAGAATCAAAGATTCATGCTATCAACAAAACATACAAACGGGAAGTTTCACATCATTCTTTCATATAGATTTGGACATAAAAAACATTGAATCGTAAATTTTAGAGCTAATCACAAAAAATTTCAAAGATAACAGCTAGAAACCAAACTACTTTCCACATATTTCAACTCAATCATTTCAAAAGAGGATTAAACCAAGGCAAGGTCAACTAACAGATATCAAAACAATTCAACTTTGTTCTAGACTCAAAAACATATCACTAATCCGGATTAACTCATCAATACTAACTCTAGCAAAGATTAGATCAAACGAACAATATGTGTGATATATATAATCGCAAGGTCAAGCACAAACAAACAAAGGTGATATGTAACTCAAACAGATCCTACCAAAACAAACATCAAACTATAGTCTTACGATTAACCTCATGGCATATCATCTTGCATCAAAATTATTTCCAAACCATTACCACAATAATTTTCAACAATTAACCTCAACAAATACAAACCGAATAAAAAACGTTACCGAAACTTCCAACAGCTCATAGATGAACAAAGGTAGGGGAGGAAGGTTGTTTCATTGAAGATGGCAGAGGTTGTAGAGCTTCACATCGACCTAGTTGCTGTCTCAGATTGAGATGGTGACGGAATCTTGTAAGGAGCTACGTTATTTGAACTAGCCGCTCTTCCGCATGCACGGAGTTAGCGCTCGATGGAGATGAGGAGATATTGAACATCGAGAGAGCACCAGAGCTTCTTCCAAGTCTAAAACAAAGCTTGATAGTTTGCTTCAGAGCCTTAAATCCCATTCGCTTTGTCTTATTCCATGTCCACCAATTCGCAAAACAAAAGTGTACCTTTCGGATCGGTTTCAACCAAACCTTTTGAATTGTAATATTGATTCTCAATATCAACATCTTACTCCTCTTGTTCCCATTGCACTACTCAAATACACAGTCCTCCATATCATTATGGAAGCCATGGTGTGAGATTGATTGAGTTAGAGGATGCGAGCTGGGTTTTGAGTTGGCAGAAATGAGAGAGAGTACGATGGAGACAGAGGGTGGTTCTGAGATATGGATATTCGGAAGTGAAGGTTAATAGCGAGGGTGAGCGGTTGACGGAAGTAAGAGCGACAGCAGATTAAGATGTGTGATTGAGGTTGCCGGAACAGAGGTGATATGGTTGTGAACGGTGGGAGTGACGACGGCTGAGAGGGGGTTTCCGTTGGGAAATGGAAGTGAAGGGAGCCGTGGTGATGGTTTGGAAGAAACAGGGGTTAGGGTCTGGCATGTTGAGGTTAAAGGGGGTTGTTTGGTGGCTGTTCGGAGGGGGTTAGCAGGGAGTGTGAGGGTGTTATGTTGGTAACAGTGGAGATAGTTCACGGCGAGAATGAAGGAAACAGATGGAGACGATGAAGGATGGAGGAGCGGTCTGGGTGTATGAAGAAGGAGAGACACAGGGTTTGAAGGAGATGAGAATGACAGGAGGTTGGGCTGGAGGTGTTGACGGCGGAGGAGTTATATGAAGGGGGTGAAGGGACGATGAAGGATGGAGGGATTGAACGGAGCTGAGAGTGAACAAGGACGGAGGGAGTGTGAGCAGAACAGGGAATTTCTTTTTTGTTTTTCTACGTTTGTAAGGATAGCCTCCGCTTGTTTCCAATTTGGCTCCCTAATGAAGAAATTATAACATATATATACCAATAAATTAGGGTTTAGCAATTTTTGATAATGCCTAAAATGCCCTTCATGCTTAAATGGGCCACAAAATTGGGTTGGGTAAAAATTAACAAGCCCAATAATATTTTGTTTGATTTTTTTGAGATAAAAATTGGACACCTAAAATTGTCAAAACGGAAGTTCGGACAATTATCCAAAAATAAAATAATCATATTAAAATAAACAGCGGGTTTAATAGATTAAAGAAAAATTATCGAAATATTTAAAATTGAAATAGAACGATAGTAAAGAATACCTGATTTTAAAACACTTACGATTAAAAACAAAACTTCGAAATGTATCGAAAAATTAGAGAGATCACATTTTCATGATCTACGTGACACGTAGATTCATAAAGCAGTGAGTTAGAGGCGAAAGTTTGAAATATTTTCCCGCTAATTTTCCGCACAGTGTCGAATTGCTTTTAGCAGTCTGTTTGTAAAATCGAAATATATCATCGACATATAATCAACTTAAAACGATACAATAAACAGGTAAGAAGATAAAAATGAATGAAGTGAAATATCGGGTATTTTATAACTATAAAACGATGCAAATATCGATTTAAACTAACTTTTGGTCAATTTAAATACGACGAAATGATGCATATGCAATGGATGAATGTCTGTTTAATGTTAATGACCTAATGGAATGCAGATGAATGTGAAGCCAAGCCGATAAAATCGAGATAGGAGGGCAAATTTTGGGGTGCAACAGTAAGCTAACTTGACATATGGACTTTTCCAGTACCCTCTTCAATCATGTCATCATTTGTAAATTCAATGATTTCCACGATATTGATTTTGACAGGTTCAGCAAACAAAGCATCCTTATGTCAAACAGGATCAGTGTCGATTTTCATTTTCCTAGAAGCAAACTTCAATCGATCTTCTTGCAATGATTTCTGAACGAGATCCCTGAAAAGAACACATTGAGATGTTGCGTGACCAAGATAGTTATGATACTTACAAAAACCTCTTTTCTGTCGTTGTTCTAGTGGTGGTAATTTAGCATTTGGAGGTAAAAACATTTGACCATGTTTCACTAACGAATAAAAAATTTCTTTGCATTTAGAGACATCAAAAGTATAAGTTTTCGCTGAAAATTTTGAATTGTTTTCGACAGTGTTCTTTCCATTAGCAGGAAATAGGGATTTACACTCATACGCAAGCCCTCGGCTTCATTTGAGCCACATCGACTTCTACCTCATCAAGCAGATATAGTCAACCTCATATGGGATTTTTATCATCATAATCTACATAGGCTACTTTTTATTTCTTAGCTTTAGCCTTAGTATGCCTGACCTTTTCTAGTCGCAGACGCTCAAGATGTCGAACTCTATCAGCTAACTGTGACATGCTTTTAACAAAGGCCGGGTCTATTTTCTTCCTAATAGAATAATTTAAACCTCCAACAGCCATTTGAACAAGCTCATGTTCTGGCACTTGAGTAAAACATATTGCTTTCAGTGATCTAAACCTATTCCGATAGTCAACTATAGTTTCAACAAACCTTCTTTTAATGTTTAAGAATTTGACCAAACCGATTAATGCCCCAAAATTGTTTATGGATCCAACTTAGTCCACGAGTCAATTGAATTTGAGGCTAAGTAGTAAACCACGTGAAGGCTTCCTTAGTTAGGGATGAGGGAAAATGTTTACCCTTTAATCCTTCATTATTTCAAATTCACCAAATACCTAGCAATATGTTCATTGTCGATTCCCAGACTCTCCCCAAATTTGATATACTTATATATTTTGCATTCTCAGTTTTACCTATAAAATATATTCATGAAGAATATGTTGGCCTCCTGAATGTGGTATTCATACCATTCTTATCCTTAACTCTCTTGACAATAGTGGTTAGATTATTCTCACAACTAAGTCCTCTTGTTGAATTTAATAAATAACTTGATTAGCCTCTTGTTGTCGATTAACTAATATTCTAGGTGGTTTGACAACAACATTTCGAGGCCCTATAACTTGTCCTTGATGGATGCTTTCATCCTATATTGCCTCCGTGTCTACTTGACCAAGGGCAGCTAGTCGAAAGGTGCGCTTCTTCGAATGGCGCTGGGGAGCACCCAAAAAGTTACACAAACGTGTTAATTGGGTGATCACCTGTCGATTTGTTTCAGCGGACTGCTTATTAGTCTCAGCCGACTCTTGCACTATGGGATTAAAGACATTACCCATTTAATTAGTTAACATATTAACCAAATCATGGTTACTATCATCCAATATTACCCAAGGTTTTATATGCAAAAATCAGAGTAATTTAAAATTACATAAATTCAATACTGAGGCGTCACACCTTCAAAACCAAATTACTTTAAACAATTTTTGCTTTAGTATAAATCCCTATAGCATCTCGGAAATCATAAATTGAATCTTAGAAATCAAAACACCTTCTTTATTAAACCTCCTCATCAAATCATATTTTCATAAAGTATGATTCTTATTCACAAAATAAATAACAACAAAAGAACAACAACAAGACAACATAAATATTCCTCCCGAAAAGATGATCGTAGCGACAATCGACTGACGCAGCCTATAATCTCTGTCTTCATAACCTGCACGCTACCGTGATAAAGGTAACGATGAAACAAGTAAAGGTGCGATACTCCAAAACATATAATTAAAGGCATGATAACATATATATATATATATATATATATATATATATATATATATATATATATATATATATATATATATATATATAGTTTTGAATCATAAAAGATATAGGTTAACTAATATCAAATATTCATCACCACGAAATCATCACAAGTCAATACGTCACTAATCAACACGACAATCATAAACAACAACATCAAACAATACTAATAACATAAGCAACAAACCGTGGAGTATAACTCCCATCATGGTTTCCATCAAGGCCGTCCTGGTTGCCATAGTTTTCAGGCCAATCAAATATAACAACACAACATAAACAAAATCATCACAAATTGGCTAAATCCCATCGTCGCTTTTGGCATAAAAGCCCATCGTCACAAACATCATCACATCATATTTTCATTAAGCATTTCATCAAAGTCAAATCATCGCAAAACTCATCATTTATATTCATCGCATAGTCATCATGAAATTATCACATCATATTCATTTCATGTTCATCATAAAGATCATCACCAAATAAAGCATCATATATCATCGCAATTCCACATAATCCATCAATTAAAACCCAACGCCAAACCACTCAATCATAAACATGACCGACTCCATGAGACACGACTATGTTATGTATGTGGTACCACGCTTGTCCATATTTAGGAACATTTGGCATAAAGCCCATCGTCGCAGCATAAAAGCTCGTAGCATAAAAGCCCTCGCCTTGAATGCAATGTATGTGACTCGACGATAAAGACAACACAACAAAAACATCATCATCGCCATCAAAATTGACATAAGGTCCACGCCGCCACATTCATCCACATCAAGATAAATATATCATCGTATCGCATGTCATTAAGTATTCGTTAATAAATACACCACGAAACATCATGTTTAATCACACCACATCATTATCAATTTATTCACCAAATTCCAATACGTAAAAATAGTCAAAACACCAATAATCGTCAAAGTCATTCCTAATAACCGGTATTAATCATAATCAACATCGCAATCGATTGTCCATACGCGTTTTAAATCGACTAAAACGCAATC
This sequence comes from Vicia sativa, assembly GCA_021764765.1. Lineage (NCBI taxonomy): Eukaryota > Viridiplantae > Streptophyta > Magnoliopsida > Fabales > Fabaceae > Vicia > Vicia sativa. The sequence continues at coordinate 276,186,558 of CM038792.1, forward strand.
CGATTCAATTAAACCCATAATTTCTGGTCAAGCTAAAAACTCGTAGTTTTTAAAAACTAACCTCACCACTACGTTCTACACGTCAACTTATTACCTGCTGAATTTCGAGCATTTGTTCGCCCCGAAATTATCGAATTGGAAAATTGGAACATAATCGGGTTCCAAATTTAATCACTAACTTATGTCCTAATTATATTTCATTAATACCAACTATTACTATGTGTAATTGGGAAAAAGAGAAACATAGGAAAATGCATAATTATGCAGAAAACAGAACACACATGAAACAAAACACATGAAACAGAAAACAACAAAATGGCGAAACGAACTCTCCTTCAAAGATGCGTGGACGGACATCCTGGCCTCAAGGGTGGAGGCGGACGTCAGAGGTGGGACGGTCGCCTCACTTGAGGGCGCCTCCTTGTTTTAAATCCTCCATCATCTTCTTCACGATGCTTGTTTTGCAAGCATGTTGTTCTTATTTTACGCTTTACGCTTTCTTAATTTCTATTCTTACAACTTATTCCTACTAGCCATGGTTATAGAACCCCTAGATCCATACTCCTAACTCAACTTTCCTAATTTATTCCAACAATCACACACAGAACTCATAAACCACAACATGAATTTTCATCTCAAATCCACAACATATCTATCAAACCCTAACTATAGGAAGTGGAAAATCAAACCCCTTACCTCAAATGCTTGGATGATTGCAAGATGCTCCAACAAAATCCAAACCTTGCTCTTGCTCTTGCTCTTCTTCTTCTTCTTCCAAACCCTCTATTTCACTCTAAGTTTCTAAGTTAGGTTTTTGTGTGTAATGGAAGAAAATGAGGAAAAGTGTTTTATGGTGTGTTCTTACTAGCAACCAAGGGTGTATACCCAATTCTCTTCAATTAATCCGCACACCCCTAACTTATATTATTAATTAACACCTTAATAATAACTAATAATATTATTAACTCAATTAATTAAAATAACCTTGGGGAATTAAATATCGGTCTGAATAATATTTACCAACCGAACGGAATAAAAATCAACCAATCAAAACGTCGCCAAATATATTAACAGATATATCGATCAATATAAATATCGATCAAAATAAATATCGATCGGTAACTCAAAAATATTAATATAATATAATATTAATTAAACGTATGCTACAACTCTCCCCACTTATAAACTTTTCGTCCTCAAAATTTCGACCAAATGAACAATCGACATGCCTACGCAATCGTCCACTCAATCCTCGCATCAATTAAACAACATACAAAAGACACCAAAAACAAGGGCATCTCCCTAACCACAACGTCCAGTTAAGAACAACCATGCCGAGATGCAAAGACCATACAATGCACTCGAAAACCAACTAACAACCCAACAACCAAACAAGTCGCAGACACACCGGTTCACTCGAGAACTAAAGAAACAAGATCGATATCATCCTAACGCCTCAACCATGGAATTAGTCACACAATCGAACCGACACCGAAACGAAGTTATCAAAGATAGGAACATAAATTCCCACGACACAACACCGACTCCATCGCTAAAACGAAAACAACAAAATGGTTATACAAACCAAAACTGAAACAATCAGAATAGGATAGTACCACGCGTGCTACGCAAACACGAAAAAAAATGCCTTCATTCACACATAAGTACGAACTCAAGAATTACACTTGCAGTTATCGCTTTCATTCCAGAAAATCATAAGGTCACATCTTCCTTGTAGATTACCAATGTACAACCCTTGAACAATAACAAGTTACTCAAACATAACCGAATCGCAATACACTACTCATTTTAGGACGATACGACAACTTAATCTATAACTCACTAGTCCAAATCCAACAATCTCGCATACTCGCTAAAAATTCAATGCTCGATATCTAAACCATGTTGCGTTAATTTTACGCATATGATGCCAACCGTAAAACAACATGGTTAATCCTCAACTTCACAATTACTCAAAATAGATACTAAAGCATACACCATCGTGACGTCAACATCAGTCTCTCAACTCGAAAAATCACTCTTTCATTCTTGATTGATCAACGTCCATTGATCCCCTAAAATACACTACATAGTTTGACTTTTCAAATATTATCCAAATATTAACTTGTGAAATTCGACGATACACTTGACTTCAACGAAGTCTTCCCTTATAACAATTCAATTCCCAAAATTTGTATTAAGTAATCACCATCCTCACCGTCAAAGAACGATCAATACACGGTGTTTCTTATTCAAACACCTTTCATAACTTTCAATCTTCCAAAGTGGTAATTCAAACCAAACACTTTCTCAAGAACTCTACCCATCAACGCCGCCTCATATTCCCTGTAATTACAAACAGTTGGACTTAGAACCATAACAAAATTTTATGGAATTCAATATGAACACCATCGCACCAAATTCAATCACAAATAGAACATCTTCCTTTATAAAACATCAATCATCTTAAGGTACCTGTGGCTACCAAACCATCTCAAAATTCTTACCGCCAAGACCTATCTTTGTCATAATCTAATAATCCACCACGGCCATTAGTATTCGACGAAATCCATATGTTAATAGTGAACAAACTTGATAACCTTCTGAACTTAATCTCAACAAGTGTCTCAAAAAAAACATGCGACATTCTTCAAAACAATAAATCCCAAATCAGATATTCTTGGGTTATCCGCGATACCAACATACTAAACTTATCACCAGACGAAGTCTCTTTATAGATCGTACTAAACTTGAATTTTCTTCAACAATTCCAATCTTCTCGTAGTTAACATCTCATCTTTAAGATTTTAATGAGCACAACCGCATCAAACTCTAACTCACGTGTCCGATAGTTTTCCTTATGAAAATCAAATCGCTCCAAGGTAGCAATACACTTTTCCAACTCTATGTCGAAATACGTCTTAACTCCAAAATGAAATATCACAATACACCGCACAAGGTTCTTCAAGACTAAACAAGACCGAAATTAAAGCATTCGCTAAACTTTTCAATGGCTCAAACAAATTCGCTCCCATTATGGTCCAAATAGCGACTCAACCATCTTGAGTCAAAGTACCCACGATCAATACCAACTTATAAAAGATCTTCCATCATTAAATTCACAAAGCTAACCATCCAAAATAAGGGAACTCTAAGCTCAAATAACCCCTGAAGTCTTCTACAAGAACAAAATAAATCTTCACGGAACTCGTCCAAAATATCACCGCTCTAAGTCGCTTACTTAAGGCACTCACGTCCAACAGTTCAAAACTCTATCTTTAGAATACTCGACATACCGGTCTAACTTCACTCATCGATAACGCAGCTCTGATGTTTGCTACAATTTCTTAACTTGATGTGAACCAAATAATATCCATAAACACGAAATAACTCTTACAGCTACTCATGAGAGTACTGTCTTAACATTCCTAAATTATACCTGACGCATCAGTCACACTAATGACATCAACAAATACTCACCAGGACCATACACTATCTTGAAAAGCATTGTTTAAACATCTTCAGCTCTCACACTAACCCATAGACAGCCAGACTTCACATCAATCTCAATAAACACATAAGCTCCAAATGACTGATCTATCCAACATCAGTCCTTGGAAGTAGATACTTGTCCTCAACATCCACTTCATTCCTTTGTCTGAAAACGACACACCAACTTAAGCTTAACTTCGCTCCTTCTCGAACAACACAACTGGAGCACTCAATGATGCACTGTTAAGGACCAAAATGTGGATATTTTGTAGATCATTTTGTGGTCCTTTACAATGTCTTTTGATTAATTAGTAGTATTTAATATAGTATTTTGGTCTAATTATGTTTTTATTTAGTTTTTTTTATAATATATTATTTAACTTAGTTTACATTTAAATTGTATGTTTTTTGATATTATCCCTCAAGCTTGGATTCAAGGAAACTTGAAGAGCCTTGGGACTTTTTTTTGAAGCAATTTTGAAGTTAGCAGCATAAAGTTACGCCAAATACGGGTTGGCAAAGATGAGCGCCATTTAAGAGCGGGCTTAGTGCGTCTGCGATATCGAAAAGGAAGTGACCCATGCCTCTAGCTTTTTCTCACCACTCTCCGATTGACCCACTTTTTGTGCTAAAAACCGTAACTACACTTCTTCATTATTATCATTGTTGTAATCTAGGGGATGTAAATTAGGAACTTGAATCTTGTTCTTCTTGATTTTTATCTTCCATGTTCATCATCTTCTTCAAAAATCTTGCAAGTGCTACCATGAGAATGAGTAGACAGCTTTTTTAATCAAGATTAGAGGTAGTTAACCTAACTTTATGTATTTCATTTAATCTCTTGGTATGAACTTGGTTGATGATTTATATATGAATATCTTTGTTCTACTATCTCTTGATGCTTTGAATCATGATTGAAAAAGTATGTTTTAAAGTTGACCTAAGATATTCTTCCACTAATGAACAAATGCTATAAATAGATTTGTGAGCTAGTGTTTACTTGTATTGAACTTCATTATTATCATGTCAATAGTTATAGTGAGAAATCATTTAAAGATTTACATGATAAAATCACAATCTTGTTTGAAATCAACAAGATTGAGGATACGTATTTATAACAATCATCAACTAGTTCATCACTTGATTAATTGAATTTATATGAAATAAGGTTAATGAAACTAATCTTGACATGCTTCTATCATTTGAAAACAACTCAAAACTCTCTTGAATCCAAACATATCTCTTTGAAAAAGGAAACTAAAGTTGTTTGAGTGAAATTTATGATACTTGTAGTTAGGAATGAAACCCTTGTGTTACTTAATCTTAAAATACGCTTTAACTATTGAAAGACGGAAATATCACATCAATCCCTGTGGATACGATAGTTAAAAATACTTCTTCATGGATTATATTAACAATAAATGGCGCTTTCGTGGATTACGTTTGATATTGCAAGTATTGCAATAGTTTGTGTGTTTTAAGATAATTTTTCTACTAATCTCTCTTTTCTTTTTGTGTGGCTAGAATTTTTCGTGATATAGTTTATGCAAAGTGTTCGGTCGATCAACCCTATTCGATCCGTAAATTGAAAGGACAAGAAGATTTAATAGTTGCTAAACGAAGGAAAAGACTAGACAAAGACAAGCAAGAGGAGAATCATCTAATTCTTCTACACCACCCGTGTTAGGAGAAGTCATTATGACGCATCAACCACCACCACCACCACCGAGAGGGCCTTGTGTAATAGCCTCATCACACGCCATTTTCTCGCCAGCCAATGAGGTTTACGGAGATGAAGGACGGATTTCTCCAACTTCTTTATGCAAATATTTCATGGTCGACCATGAAGATCCATACCCACCTCACAAAGTTCTATGAAATTGCGCGGCCGAGTCTTAAGTCGAAGAGGAGCAATATTTTCAAAGGCTTTTTCCTCATTCTTTGGTAATGAGCAAAGGATTGGTATCTTGACCAACCACAAGGAACAATGACAAATTGAATATGCTAGAGGAGAAATTTCTTGAAAGATTTTTCCTCAATCAAGATTCATGGAAGCAAAACCGCATTTCGGTGTTCTCGCAAGGTGTTAATGAGCCTTTGAATATGGCTTGGAGATACAAATCTATGTTTAGAAAGTTCATGGTTTTGATGAACAAACTCAAATTCACATTTTCCAAGAATGGTCTTCAACCTCAACATAAATTGTTGTTGGATGCTACGGTGGAGGTTCTTTAATGGTGAAGACACCTTATGAAGCCATTCAAATCATTGAGAAAATGGGAAGAAATGACCACCAAGTTCAAAATGATCAAGGGAATGCAAGTGAAAACGGAGCTCTTGAAATTGGTTCTAGTCATGAAGCACTTGTGCCCAAAACAAATTATTTTCAAAGTAAGTTGAAGAATTGGCCAGAAAATGGCAAGGCTTCCACAACAAATCATGGAGATGCAAGGATTATCTAGCAAGAAAACTCAACAAATTGCTAGTTGTGAATTATGCAAGGGTGATCACAAGACCGGATTTTGTCCTCCGGAAAATGAAGAAGCAACTTACATGGCAAATCAAGGCAAGGATACCAACAAAGACTACTTATCAAAATCAAAATCAAGGCCAAGGTTACCAACAAAGAGGTAACCATTATCAAGGTGGATGGAGACAAGACAACAACAATCAAGCAAAGATAAACTACTAAAGTGGAACTAAAATCAAGCTCAACCTCAAAATCAAGCTAGAACTTCAAACATTCAAGATACCTTGCTCAATTCATGCAAGCTTCAATGGCAAACCAAAAGAGCACGAACATCGATAAAGAATTTAGAAACTCAATGGGGCAATTAGCAAAGCAAATTTTCGATCAAAGTGCCTCGACCTCATTTTCTCATACTACTCGCAAATCCAAGGAGCATTATAAAGCAATTACAACTAGGAGTGTGTCATACCCCAAAATTTGCCCTCCATTTTCTCAAGACATTTCATACATCCATACTCAAGGACCTCAAAGGTTGATCGAAACCTCTCCTAGACAATCAACCCAAACTAGGGTTTGGTGATTCTTCGATCAAAGTGGATTTACAACATATACAATGTTCATCATGCCTCCTCATATGCTTCAAATGTTCTCCATGTCAAGTTTCAAGCCTCAAGTCAAGTTTCCTAACAATTGCTCGATGGTTGAAAATCAATTGATGGACAAAAAGTCAATGTGGTCAACATACTCAAACTTCATAATTTGTGGTCAACATCCTCATTTTGAATTTACATTCATCATTTGATCAAGGGTTGATCATGATTCATCAAGAAAACTCAAGATTTGCTCAAAAGTCAAACTTTCCAAATTAGGGTTTCTTAGTAAAAAGTCAACCAAACTTTGACTGAGCATAACTTCTTCATACTTTCTCAGAAATTTTTCCACCACCTCTTGTTTTGAAGGAAATTCAATTCTCTACAACTTCATGTCTCACAAGAATGTTCAAAAAATGCTTCATTTGGAAGGTATGGATCAAAACATTACAGGTCCTTTTCAAAGTCAACAAAAAGTCAACATTTGGTTTGAAGATATATTGAGCATGGAAACTCCAATTGAGATGAGACCAAACGGTTGGTTAGAGGACTCTTAGAGCTTTCCAAAAGTCCAAGAACACTCAAAATGTGGAAAATTGAGCAAGATACACTATTCGAAGTTGGGCAATTTTGGACAAAGCACAAAAGGACATTTGGTCAAAATGCAAAATTTTCCAAATGGGCCTATAATCTTTTGATCCAAACTTGTTCATGACATTATTTGTGACCCATAAATGCTTATGGCAATTTTCTATTTTATTGATTTATTTTTGGATTTTAAACCATTTAATTCAAAATTAAATTATATAAAATATGAAAATACGATTTTTTTTAAGGAGAATGATTTTATATCATGCTTGAGGTTCAAGAAGGCCCATGATTCTTACCAATTTCAGCTAGCCTTCACATTGATGAGAAAATCAAATTTTTCCAATATTTGATTTTATTTGAAAATATAAAATGCACATTCAAGATCAAATCTTTTTTCCTCCTCTTTGCCATCCCAAATCACTCTATAAATAGCCAGCAAGTTCACAAGACAAGGACACGACACCCTAGCCCCATACACAGCCCTCACTTTGCCAAATTTTTTCAAGAATCTTTGAAAATCGAATTTTGTTTTCCAGCCAGTGTCAAGGTGTTCCATCCATCCAATCTTGCTCTAGAGGTTCCCAAAGAATCGATCCATAATCGCTACATCGCCAGCAGCCCGCATCGTGCCTTGAACTCTCACCGGTTTGATTTTTTCTCAAATCAATTTCGCTTTTCATGCATTATTAATCGTTGTTATGTGTTTGTTTGAGTTCGTATTCATTAGAATGTGTTTGATGCCTTACATGCAAGCTTCCACGTAGAAATCGTATATTGCCATGGTTAGGGTTCAAATAGTTGTTTGATTCGAACCGCCCAGACAGATTTATTTAGCCAAAACTAATGGCGATTGGACTCGTGAAGGGTCGATTTAGGGGATAGGGTGTCTTTTTTATGTTGTTCGTCGTATTTTGGTGTGTTTGAGGAATGAACGGCCGAGAAGACGACCGGAGCTAGGGCTCCAGCGGCGTGGACTCCTTTGATCGCGCCGAGCGTGGCGTGGCACCCGTATGCTCCGATTCGTCCATTCGTGCTACCCGGGGTCCACCAATTGACCGTGTTTTGACTTCATCGTGCAGCGACGCTGTAGCCTATGATCACACGCCAATCCTGGCATCCAATGCATGATGGTCTAGGTTAAGGCGCCACTGCTCGTAGATACTCCTCCAGTCCCCTGCTCGAACCATGCCAGACCGGTTTTGCTATTTTTCTTTACAAACTCAATTTCTTTTCATTATTTTCATATTTTCTTTATTTAATATTTTCATGCATTTAATTTCTTTTCTATAATTTTATCATGCATTAAAAATTATCAAAATATTTTTCCTTTTGCATTTATTTTCAGAAAATGTTTATTTAATTTATAAAATTAAAAAATATTATTTTGCATGCATATTTAATTTTATTTCAATTTTTGCATTTTAATCACTTTTAATTAGTTTTTAATTATTATATTAACTCCAAAAAATCCCAAAAAATTATTTTAGCATATTAATGTTATTTCCAGCATGAAATATTTTTCTCATTCAAAAATTTGCATTTTTACTAATATTTTCCTCTTATTCGATTTCTCTCGTATTTTTTGATTTCTCATCTTTTCACAGTTTATCCCGTTTCGGACGATTCTTTTTACTGTTTTTCTTTTTCCAATAATGTAACTGCTTATGGGATGTAATAGTTTTAATTAGGGCTTTATTTTCCGCACGGTTAAATTATGTATCTTCCCAAAGCCATGTAATAGCGAGATTTATCTTTCCGCTTCTTTACATTTCCGCATTTTAATTTCCGCACCAAACTTGCTAGTAATTAGGCGTGTATGGCAAGACTAAAATTGGACATAGCTCACTATAATACCAAGATAATATATTGAAATCAACACACTCTTTTCACACATGCACCTTAGGGTTCTCTCTCGTTTTACGAATTCAAAATGGTCATGTCCTCGAACGTAGAGGTATTCTAGCACCGTTGCCTTCAAACAAATCATCATAGTCCTCTCGATACAAAGATCATAAGACCCACGATGTCGCCTCCGAATACATGATCTTGACCCTCGATTGTCGCCACTAAATGATGATAGTCCCTTCGAATGTGCTAGGATACTTCCTAAGTTGCCTTCTATGACCATACGATGTCCTTCGAATGTCCCGCTTACATCCAACGAATGGAGTTACCAACCAACTAATGGTATGGATAGCACTATTCTAAAGGAACGTAAAATAACACGAAAACGACCAATTCTGAGTAGGTAATAAGACTTTTAGGTTCTTGCTCTATCAAAATACTTTTCACACCTCACACTTTTGTCAAAGTTCAAACTCTTTTCAAAACGAAACATTTTCAAACACTTTGTATACATTCCTACATGAATCATTACAAAGTCAAAGTGAAATGCCTTTTCAAAACATTTTTGTCAAACACACAGAAAGCACAATTTTAAAGTGATCTAAGAGCAACTAAGAGCCCGTAGATAACTACGGATGGAAAGGGGTGCTAATACCTTTCCCTTTTCATAACCTTCTCCTTACTCGAATCTAACGAAGGCCTTTTTCTGATTTTTTACCTTCCTTAATTGGATAAAAGAAAAGTCGGTGGCGACTCTTGCTATCCATTACATATGCGATACAAAATCCTACAAAGTCGGGTTCACCGATTACGTAACCTGCGACCGGAGAGACCCCAAAAAGAGAGAATGCCTTAAGGATTTCTAGATCACCTTATTGCTTTTTGTTTGACTTGCTTGCTTTATCTTTAAGGGTTGCTTGGGTATTATATTGTGGGGATCCTACACCGGATCCGGTTTCCTTTTAGGTAAGTAGTAATAAATCGTCATGACTGTTAGGCGTGATATCAAACGGTCGACATGATGGCTACGTTAGTGTGACACTTTGGATGTCCTGATACTATTCATTCCCAAGTTGAGGATAGTTTTTGGCTTTTGCGGTGTCATCAGCACTAACTAAACTTTTAGAACCTTAATTGACCTATCTTGGCCATTAGAAGGTAGTGAGATGGCCGACTTTGGTGCGCAAGGTTGGTTGATACCGATGCTACGCCATTGAGATCAGACTTTTGGGATATTTTCGACCACTTGGTAGTCGATTGAAATAAACGCCTACGAGAAAGATCAATGATATGAGATTCCTAGAACCGGTTACTATTATAGGATGGATGAACCAACTCAAACTTTTGGTGGGTAATCACCTATACCTCATGCAAGCCTTAAACCTAGGATTTATCTTTACTTTTTCTGAATTGTTTGTGTGTAAAAACATGACATCATGACATCATTCGCATTGCATATCATTTCTAACTATTTCAAGGACCTAGGGATTTATCTTTGCTCTATTTTGTAGGAATTATGGCTTCTAGAAAGACTATCCAAATCAACTTCATGGGTATACCTTCTCACTCAAAGAATTGGTTTCGAAATTCCGACCATGCTCAGTTCATCAAAAGACATGGTTATCATTGACTTGGTTATTTCCGGTTTGAAGAAGATATGATGCATGTCCTATTTCGCTTTGATCCAAGCATCATTGCTTTACATTCCAGATTATCACGCTAGTTCCTACATTGGAAGAGTTCTCTAAGCTACTTGGGATACCTATTCTTGATCAAATGCCATTCACGGTCTAGAAAAGGTTCCTAGGTACGAAGACATTGCATCACCTTACATCTAAGCGCTCAGACATTGAAGCCAATTGGGAAACCAGAAGTGGAGTTAAGGGTTTACTTGCATAATTCCTGATTAAGAAAGCCCGAGAATTCCTCAAAGTTATGAGTTTCCATGCATTCGAAGACATTGTGGCCTTGCTAATCTATGGTTTGGTTCTATTCCCTAACTCGGATCAATTCATAGATGTCAACGCCATCAAGTTGTTTCTACCCAACTCACGGCCTACTTTACTTGGAGATATCCTACATTCTTCCACACTGCATTTTACTAAAAGACAAGGAACTCTCATGTGTTGTGTACCGTTACTTTCTAGGTGGTTTATTTCGCACCTTCCTCCATCAGTTTTTAAGAATGAACAAAGGTTGAGATGGTCTCAAAGGCTAATGTCACTCTCTCATTCGTGATATCCGTTGAATCTTTTCTCTCAAAAGGATTCACCTTCATTGAGTTGTGAGAATTCTAATGTACCACTACTTGGTATAAGGGATGTATTACTTACAACCCTTCTAGTCTCACGTCAGTTTGGTTTGCTCGAAGAGATGGCCCACATGATATGCTTCTCCAAGATATGTTCGACTACAACCACGATCTCCGAATCACCGACGAAGGTTCATACACGCTTGGGGCATGGTAAAGAAGAATGATACCAAGACTTTGGGGCACCAAACTCCATTCCTTGGGAACTTACCTCAATGGTAGTGCGAGCTCGGCTCAAAACCTCATGATGCCATTCACTACCGTTTACCAAGAATTATGGAACCTGCTAAGCATAAAGACGCACTTATAACGTTTCTCCATCCCGATATGTCATCATACCCCAAAATTTGCCCTCCATCTTCTCAAGATATTTCATACATCCCTACTCAAGGATTCCTCAAGAGTTGATCGACAAACTCTCTCCTAGACAATCAACCCAAACTAGGGTTTGGTATCTCCCAAGTCAAGATGGATTTCAACATCTCCAATGGTCTTCATGCTTCCTCATATGCTTCAAAGATTCTCCATGTCAAGTTTCAAGCTTCACAAGTCAAGTTTCCTCAACAATTGCTCGATGGTTGAAAATCAGTATTGGACAAAAGTCAATCTGTGGTCAACATACATCAAACTTATAATTTTTGGTCAACATCCTCATTTTGAAGTTACATTCATCATTTGATCAAGGGTTGATCATGATTCATCAAGAAAACTCAAGATTTGCTCAAAAGTCAAACTTTCTAAATTGGTTTCTAGGTGAAAAGTCAACTGAACTTTGACTGATCATAACTTCTTTCATACTTTCTGTAAATTTTTCCACTACCTCTTGTTTTGAAGGAAATTCAATTCTCTACAACTTCATGTCTCACAAGAATGTCCAAAAGTGCTTCATTTGAGAGGTATATCAAAACATTACAGTCATTTTCAAAGTCAACAAAAGTCAACTTTTGTTTTGAAGATATATTGAGCATGGTAACTCCAATTGAGATGAAACCAAAGACATTGTTTAGAGGACTCTTAGAGCTTTCAAAAGTCCAAAACACTCAAAAATGTGGAAAATTGAGCAAGTTACACCATCCACAAGTTGGGCAATTTTGAAAGAATGCACAAAGAGATACTTAAAAATCAAATCTTTTGCAAATGGGCCTTTTTTCTTCATCCAAACTTATTCCTCATGCAATTAGGAATGTCCAAGCCCAATGCCACGATTTTCTATTTTATTTTCCTATTTAATTTGGAATTTATTCATTTAAATACAAATTAATTGAAATAAATATAAAATAAATTAATTGAAAGATTGATTTTATTGCTTACTTGTGATCCAATTAACCCATAAATGCCAGAATTTCGAAATTGAATCAAATATGGAAGATTTGATTGAATTGAACAAGTTTTGAAAATTTGATTTTCATGGAAATATCAAAATTGATTTTCATTGATTATTGATCAAATCTTTCCAAAACAATGCCAAATCCATCCAAAGATATACTTGATGCATATCAATCACAAGGAGACGAAAAATTGCCTTAGAAACCCTAACCTAATTCAAAAAATTGTGTTCTTGGCAACTAGCAATCCTAGTTCCACCCATCCACAACGATTTTGAGGATTCCATTGCATTCCTTGAGGTCTTTAGAGTCGATCCGCACTCTTATATCATTCAAAACATCAAGAATCGAGCAAATCGACGGTTTGTCAAACTTTTTCCAAATTGATTTCATCATTCATGCATTATTAACACGATTTGTTGTTGTTTTTATGATCGATAAGTTCAAGCATTCTTGGTGGTTTGATTGCATTTCCATAGCCCCGGAGATCGATATACCATTGTTAGGGTTCCCGAACACGTTTTAGGTTTTACAAAATAAGAAAAATTGGACCATGAGACCATGACCAATGAACTTTAATCGATGCGGAATCGAACCATGTATTTACAATGCATTTATATTACTGTGCTTGATTTTCCGTAGTTGTAGGGCCTTTAGCGTTAAGAAAGCCGACGAAGCTTTTGAAAATTCAAAACGAAGAGATGTGTCTTTTTCCAAAGGAGGAGGCAAGAGAAGCAACGCTGCGTATTCCATTAACTCCGCTTCAAACAAGAAGGCATGCCATTTCGCTTGGTCAAGCATGGTTTTCAAAGTTTGAACACAAGGTCTCAGTTCGAACTCGGCAGACTAATGCTCTTTTCCTTTTGCAAAACTCATTATTTTCCTATTTTCTAATTATTTAATATTTTCATATTATTTTAATTGTTCCATAATTTTTATTCTGCATTAAAAATTACAAAAAATATTTTCTTTTGCATTTATATTCTAAAATCTTTATTTAATTTAATAAATTAAAAATATAATTTTTGCATGCATATTTATTTTATTTTAATTTTGCATTTAATTCACTTTTAATTGCATTTTAATTATTAAATCTTTTCCAAAAAATCCCAAAAAATTATTTTAATATATTTATCTTATTTCCAGCATATAATAATTTTCTCATATTAAAATTGCATTTTTTCTAACGTTTTATCTTATTTCGATTTCATCATATTTTCCGATCTCTTATTCTTTCACAGGTTGCTCCGATTCGGACGTTTTCTTTTTATCATTCTATTTTTTCCAATAATGTAATTGCTTATGGGTTGTAATAGTTTTAATTAGGATTTTATTTTCCGCATTTTAAATTATGTATCTGCCCCAAAGCCATGTAATAGCGAGGTTTTACTTTACCTTACATCCGCCTTTACATTCCGCATTTTACTTTCCGCACTTATCAATTGCTAGTAATTAGGCGTATGGCAAGATAAAAATGAACATAGCCCACTAATCTTCAAGATAACATATTCTGAAATCACACACTTCTTCACACACGCACCCTTTAGGTAATTCTCTCGATGCCTTCGAATTCAAATGGTCATGTCCTCGAACGAGGTATTCTAGCACCGTTGCCTTCCAAACAAATCATCATAGTCCTTCGATACAAAGATCATAGACCCACGATGTCGCCTCCGAATACATGATCTTGACCCTCGATTGCCTACGAAAATGATGATAGTCCCTTCGAATGTGCTAGGATACTTCCTACAAGTTGCCTTCTATGACCATCCGATGTCCCTTCGAATGTCCCGCTTACATCCAACGAATGGAGCTACCTACTAACTAATGGTATGGCTAGCGCTATTCTAAAGGAACGTAGAAGTACAAAACGACCAATTCTGAGTGGGTAAATAAGTCTTTTAGTTGCTTGCTCTATCAAATGCTTTTCACACCACACACTTTTTTCAAAGTTCAAATTCTTTTCAAAACTAAACATTTCCGAACACTTTGTATACACTCCTACATGAGTCATTACAAAGTCAAAGCGAAATGCCTTTTCAAAACATTTTTGTCAAACACACAGAAAGCAATTTTAAAAAGTGATCTAGAGCAACTAAGAGCCCGTAGATAACTACGGATGAAAAGTGCTAATACCTTCCTTTTCATAACCATTCTCCCGAACTCGTAATCTAACGAAGGTCTTTTTTCTACTTTTACCTTCCCTTAATTGGATAAAAATAAAAGTCGGTGGCGACTCTTGCTATCCGCATTTGGATACAAAATCCTACAAAGTCAGTTCACCGACATGAATCTGGCGACTCGCTGGGAGAAATCCTAAAAGAGAGAATTGCCTTAGGGATTTCTAACCTTAATGCTTTTGTTTGACTTGTATGCTTTATCTTTAAGGGTTGCTTGGGTATTATATTGTTGGGGATCCTACACCCGGATCCGGGTTTCTTTTAGGTAAGTAGCATTAGATCATCGCGACCGCTAGACGATAACTAAACGGTCAACATGATGGCTACGTTAGCGTGACACTTTGGTTGTCCCGATACTCTTCATTCCCAAGTTGAAGATAGTATTTGGCTTCGTGGTGTCATCAAGCGCTAACTAAACTTTTAGAACCTTAATTGACCCATCTTGGCCATTAGAAGGTAGTGAGATGGCGGCTTTGGTGTAGACCGAGGTTGGTTGATACCGATACGCCATTGAGATCGACTTTTGGGACATTTTCGATCGACCACTTGGCCGTCAGATTGAAATAAGCGCCTACGAGAAAGATCTATGATATGAGATTCCTAGAACCCGGTTACTATTATAGGACAGGATGAACCAACTCAAACTTTGGTGGGTAATCACCTATACCTCATGCAAGCCTTTAACCTAGGCTCATTGTGTGAATTGTTTGTGTGTGCTAAACATGACATCATGACATCATCCGCATTGCATATCATTTCTAACTATTTCAAGGACCTAGGATTTATCTTTGCCTGCTTTGTAGGATTATGGCTTCTAGAAAGACTATCCGAATCAACTTCATGGGTATCCTTCTCAACTCAAAGAATTGGTTTTGAAATTCCCGACCATGCTCGGCTCATCAAAAGACATGGTTATCTACTTGATTTGGTTATCTGTTTTGAAGAAGATATGATGCATGTCCTATTCCAGCTCTTGATCCAAACACCATTGCTTTACATTTCCAGATTATCAGTTGGTTCCTACCTTGGAAGAGTTCTCTAAGCTACTTGGGATACCTATTCTTGACCAAATGCCATTCACCGGTTTAGAAAAGGTTCCTAAGTACGAAGACATTGCATCAGCCTTACATCTTAAGCGCTCAGATATTGAAGCCAATTGGGAAACTAGAAGTGGAGTTAAGGGTTTACTTTCCAAGTTCCTAATTAAGAAAGCCCGAGAATTCCTCAAAGTTATGAGTTTCCATGCATTTGAGAACATTGTGGCCTTGCTAATTTATGGTTTGGTTCTATTTCCTAACTCGGATCAATTCATAGATGTCAATGCCATCAAGTTGTTTCTTACCCGCAATCCAGTGCCTACTTTACTTGGAGACATCCTGCATTCTCTCCACACTGTACTACAAGAGACAAGGAACTCTCATGTGTTGTATACCGTTACTTTCAAGGTGGTTTATTTCGCACCTTCCTCCATCAGTTTTGAAGAATGAACAAAGGTTGAGATGGTCTCAAAGATTGATGTCACTCTCTCATTCCGATATCCGTTGGAATCTTTTCTCTCAAAAGGACTTCACATTCATTGAGCTGTGGAGAATTCTAATGTAC
Organism: Vicia sativa; assembly: GCA_021764765.1. Lineage (NCBI taxonomy): Eukaryota > Viridiplantae > Streptophyta > Magnoliopsida > Fabales > Fabaceae > Vicia > Vicia sativa. The sequence goes on from CM038792.1 coordinate 276,202,964, forward strand.
CACTACTTGGTATAAGGAGGTATTACTTACAACCCTTCTTAGCTCTACGTCATTGGTTTTGCTCGAAGAGATGGTCCACATGATATGCTTCTCCAAGATGTTGTGTTCGACTACAATCACGATCTCCGAATTACCGATTTGGTTCATACATGCTTGGGGCATGGTAAAGAAGATCGATACCAAGACTTTGGGGCACCAACTCCATTCCTTGGGAACCTTACCTCAAATGGGTGCGAGCTCGAGCTCAAAACCTCATGATGCCATTCACTGTTTCTACCAAAGAATTATGGAACCTGTATAGGTGACGTACCTATACCGTTCTCCATCCCGACATGCCTACTGATTTTGAAGACTTGAAGAGATCCCGATTCAACTTAAAGAAGAGAGGGATACCTTTGAAGCTCAGTGTTATGCAAGTGAAGAAAGTGCTAGAGTTGACCAAGCTACTTCACGAGGAGCGAAACATCAACGCTTACATCGGCACCAAGAGGAAGCGCCCATGGGAGACTTAGAGCTTTAGGATGTTTATGTTTTCTTTTATTGTTTGAACTATCTCTTGTACTTAAAAAGAAAAAAGAATAATAAAAAGAGAACTAATAAATGTTTGTTCATTGTTTAACAAATTTAAATCTCTTAGGTCCTTGAAAACATTGCATTGCATTCGCATAAACATTGCATATCATAGCATAACATTGCATCACAGGTACATTGGAGATTGGTTTTCTCATTTGCTCGCTATTTATTTTAGCAGAAATGGCTCTTGAACAAACTGTCAAAGATCTCCAGGCTCGTAATGCCTGGGCCAGCAGATGTTCACCAACTTGGTCCAAGGCCAAGAAGATTGAAGAAGCTCATCAACAAGAAGAAGAAGGTTGGTCTCTCAACATGGGTAGACGCCAAAGGTGGTCCAAAAGTGGTCACCGGATCGAGCTCTCAAGGAAGTGTCCATACCGAGGGGAGTACCAAGGGTGATGAAGGTGACCAGCGTGAGCCAAAGAAAGGAGGAGAGGACCACTCTGATTATAGCCAACACTCTGATGAAGATGACAAGTACAAGCAACTTGAAGACCGTCTGAATGCTGTGGAAAACTTGAAAATGTCCGGGCTGAATTTTGATGATCTAAGTCTTGTTCCTGGTGTTGTGATTCCTCCCAAGTTCAAAGTTCCTACTTTTGCTAAGTATGATGGCATGTCTTGTCCTAAGCTGCATTTGAAGTCCTATGTTCAGAAGATCAATCCCCACACTGATGATAGAAAGTTGTGGATGCACTATTTTCAAGAGAGTTTGTCCGGAACTCAGTTGGAATGGTACTATCAGCTAGAGAATGACCGTATCCGTACTTGGAGTGACTTGGCTGATGCTTTCTACAGACAGTATGAGTACAATGCTGAATTGACACCCACTCGCATGCAACTACAAAGCATGTCTATGGGTCGTGATGAGAAGTTCAAGGAGTATGCTCAGAAGTGGAGAGATCTAGCAGGCAGAGTTCAACCACCCTTGTCCAATAGGGAGTTGGTTGATATGTTTATGGGAACACTGACAGGCCCATTCTTCAATCATCTGATTGGAAACTCTTCAGCCGGATTCACCGAGTTGATATTGACAGGGGAGCGTGATTGAAGCTGGTATCAAGAGTGGAAGATTCCATAGAGTCATCTTCAAATGTCAAGAGATCTTTGGTGCTAAGAAAGAAGCCAATGCCTGTATGGTCAGAAAAGCCGAGCCAAGACCGACCGTGCTCAATCTGTGGGGGCAGTTGTGATCTCCAATCCTACATCAGCACAACCTCAGCGAGACAACGCGCATAACCAGAACGCGCCACGAAGACAGTTTACGAAGATCAACATGCCTTTGTCGCAAGCCTTGCAACACATGTTGAACGCAGAGCTGATAACCTTGAGGGATCCTCCTCAGAATGTCAACACTTCCTCTCCGAAGTACAATCCTAATGCTAAGTGTGCTTACCATTCCAATAGCCAGGCACATAATCGACAATTGTTGGGCTCTGAAGAACAAGATTCAAGATATGATTGAAGCTAAGCAGATTGAGTTTGATCCTCCTGTTGAGACTCCGAATGTGATCAACGCGCCTATGCCTAACCATGACAAGAGTTCCAATGCTGTTGGTGATGATACTTATGTTTTCAACATAGATGACTTGACCATTCCTCTGATGACTGTTAAGAAGAATTTGTTGCAAGCCGGTGTCAATCCAGGATGCCCAGAGATTGTCGTTGGTGCCCATCCGCACCTGATGGTTGTGCTTGGTTGAGAAGACGTGTTCAGTGCATGATGGATAACCGTGAGATACTATTTCTGAAACCACCTGTGCAGAAGCTGTGTGAAGAAATGTCTAAGTTGAAGATTGACAATGCGAACAAAACTGTACCATCTGTGTGGGATACCTTGGGGCAGCCAAGTGGAAAGTATGATTACATGGTGAAGTACACTGTTCCTGAGAGTTACAAGATTCCTATTGAAGATGTTAAGGCAACCGGATGGGGTGACGATTTCAAGACTATGCTGATGTTAACAATAAGGATTTCCTCACGATCCCTGTGCCTAGAGTGGCACCTCATTATCACTTCTCCAAGACCAGGCCATATTTCCTCGACAAGGCTATCCTTGGAATTATGGAGCTGATGTTTACTATCATGGTGTCAAGCAAGATCCTCCGACCATTGAAGATCTTACCATTGAAGCTTCTATTCCGACATCGACAACATCGGATCCAAGAAGGTGACCGAACGGAAGGGTATTCTCTCCGTAGATCTCTCCTCCAAAAGACATCGCGACTCCACCGCATTCCGCCTACTCAACCAATATCCCCACTAGAGGGAAAGAACCTGGCTCATCCCGCTCAACCGTAGTACCAAAGGAAGTTATCAAGACACCTCCAAACAAGAAATGGAGGAAATTTCAAGATCATCAAGAAGAGTGATTACAATGTTGTGGAAATTAGGACAGACTCCGTCCAAGATTTATGCTTGCTGCTTTTGTGCTCGAGGCTCATGCTAATGCCTTGGTGAAGTTTCTGAAGAATGCTCATGTGCCGCAAGACACTACCACCGACAATTCGAAGTTTGTATTGCTAGCCTGGCTGCCAACAACGGCCTAGGCTTCTCTGATGCTGATTTGACTCCTTCCGGAAAGAAACATAACAAAGCCTTGCACATCTCTGTTGAATGCAAGGGTACTACCCTGTCTCATGTTTTGGTTGATACCGGTTCTGCTCTGAATATCCTACCGAAGACTGCTTTTGATCGGCTTGATGTCGGGGTTGGTTCGAGACCCAAAGGACATTATCGTGAGAGCTTTTGATGGTTCTAAGCGAACGGTACTTGAGAGCTCATCACTGTTAAAGTCGGTTCCGCACTTTTGACTCCACTTTGTCATGGACATCCGTCCAGCCTACTCTTGCCTACTTGGACGCCTTGATACATGGGGCAGGCTGTTACTTCTACCTGACGTAAAATCAAGTACCCGGTGAAAGGGAAGCAAGATGTGGTGAAGAGTATATGGTCACCATCTACATCATTCCGATATCTTGAGATGGAAGGTGAATTCTTCGAGACTGTCAAGCTTTTGAAACAATCCCGAGTCATGCCTGTTGACCTCCCACCACTCCCTAAGTTACACAAGTTCCGCTTAGGATGGCCTCATTGAAAGATGCTCAAGCTACTGTTGAACAAGGAGGTAGTGCTATTTGGGGTCTCCCGATCTTCCTTTCAAATTTGACAAGACTGGTTTAGGCTTCACCATCAAGGGTCAGAAGATGATACGCCGCGAACGTGCCGCCAACTTCCTTTCCGCATCAGCCGTAGTGGAATCCATGCTATAGAAGACGACGACAACGACTCGACATCGCAAGTGGATCTTCCCAACTCCTGATATGGGCTCAAGAATTGGAAGATCAAGACGCTATACCAATCTCCTTTAGTCGAGTAATTGCTCTTGTTTTGTTTTGCTTTTCGATTTCTTTATGTTTTGAACAAACTTTGAAAGCCTAGTGCCTTGCCCGGGCATCATGGCTCGTTTATAGGGTTATTATCTCGTCGTCATATTTTCATTCAATAAATTGTTGGACTTTTGCATTCAATTGTTTGTTTTCTTTCTTTACTTTATCACCCCTTCAAAAAGCTATGTGTTCTTACACACACCCACGTGATACACGCAGAATCACTCGAATCTCGTTAATAACAAATATGCTAGTGCTAAATATGACTTCGATAATCCGATCTACCGCCAAGACGAAAGTGAGGAAGATTGTGAAGTGCCGTGGAGAACTTGCCGACTGCTACAGCAAGAAGAGCGAGTTATACACACGAAGAGCAAGTTGAGGTTGTGAATTTGGGTACCGACGAAGATGTAAAAGAGATCAAGATAGGAGCGGTCTTGAGAACAAAGGTTAAAGAAAGGTTGGTTCTATGCTACGAGACTATATTGAGGTTTTTGCTTGGTCATACGAAGACATGCCGGGTTAGACATTGATATTGTGGTACACCGATTGCCGATAAAAGAAGGTTTTCTCCCAAAGGAAATGGTTCTTCAGATGCGTCCCGAGATGTCGAGAAAATCAAAGCCGAGGTTATGAAGCGCCTCAACGGTTTTTAGTCATACCTCCTATCCAAAGGTTGCTAATGTGGTACCCGTGCCTAAGAAGGATGGTAAAGTACGAATGTGTGGATTACGTAGATTCGAACAAAGCAAGTCCGAAAGACGATTTCCACTTCCTCATATTGATGTTCTCGTTGACAACACCGCCAAGATAAGGTTTTCCTTCATGGATGGTTTCTCCTACATAATCGATCAAAATGGCTCCCAAGACATGGAGAAGACTACTTTTGTTACACAGTGGGCACTTTCTGCTACAAGGTTATGCCGCTTGATCGAAGAACGGGCGCCACTTATCGTTATGGTGACATTATTTCATGACATGATTCATCACGAGATAGAGGTCTACGACGACATGATAGCTCGATCACAAACCAAGAAGAACATCTTGATCATTTGCGTAAACTATTTGATGATTGAAGAAGCATAGATTGAGACTTAATCCTAACAAGTGCACCTTTGGAGTCGATCCGAAAACTCCTAGGGTTTGTTGTCGTGGTAAAGGTATTGAAGTTGACCCCGCCAAGGTTAAAGCTATTCAAGAGATGCCAGACCCCGCACCGAGAAAGAAGTCGAGGTTTCTTGCCGATTGAACTACATTGCCGTTCATTGCACACTTAATCGCTTGTGAGCCAATCTTCAAGTTACTAAAGAAAGATCAAGTAGTGGAATGGAACGACGATTACCGCGTGATCGCTGACAAAATCAAGGAGTACCCATGTAATCCTCCTATTCCGATGCCACCGTCAAGGAAGACCTCTTATCATGTACTTGATAAAGCTGTTAGAGAACTCAATGGGTGTGTGTTGGGCAACATGACGAGTCCGGTCGAAAAGAGCATGCAATATACTACCTTAGCAAAAAGTTTACCGATCGTGAAACAAGATACCACACCGAGAAAACTTGCAACGCTTGCTAATGTCACGACTAAGAAGATATGTTGACTCACACTACCTTGTTGATTTCCAAGATGGATCCGATAAAATACATCTTTGAGAAACCAACCTCTCCGAAGAATAGCAAGATGGCAAATGATCTTGACCGAATATGACATCCAAGACACTTCGTAAAGCGATCAAAGGAAGTGGTAGCCATCATTTGGCTCATCAAGCCGTAGATGACTATCAACTGCGCTCAATTTCCGCATGAAGATGTTTTACTAGTTACAGATTGTGAAGAACCGTGCCCATCGAAGGACCTGAACAAGGATCCCGATGGACTATGGTCTTTGATGGAGCCTCAAACGCACTTGGCAATGGCATTGGCGCCATCATTACATCCCCTACAGGCGGACATACTCCTTTCACCGCCAGATTATGTTTCAGTTGCACTAACAACATGGCTGAATATGAAGCGTGCATCATGGGTATCAAAGCTGCTATTGACTTAAGAATCAAGTTCTTACAAGTGTATGGAGACTCAGCTTTAGTGATCAGTCAGATAAGAGGCGAGTGGGATACGGCATCCGAATCTCATTCTGCATCGAGAGCATGTTCGAGTTTGATCCCTACAAGAGATTACTTTTGATCATATTCCAGAAGAGAATCACAGGACGATTGGCTACTATGTCGCTATGTTCAAGGTTAGATGGGACAACGAGGCTCCCCAGATCATCATTGAGAAATTCACGAACCAACAGATTGTTGTGAGCTTGATTTAAGAGAAACCTTGGTACTATGACGTGAAGAGGTATCTTGAGACTCGTGAATATCCGCAGGCATCCGTTAATGATAAGAAGTTCATGAGAAGATTTGCATCCAAATTCTTTCTCAAGAACGGCATCTTATACAAGCAACCACGACTTGTGTTTACTCCGATGTAGACCGTAAAACAAAGAATGCGTATCATGGAAGAGTTACACTAAGGCGAATTTGTACCCACTCCAAAGGACACACCATGGCTAAGAAGATTTTGAGAACAAAGTTACTATTGGTCCACCATGGAAGCTGATTGTCACCGCTATGCTCGATCTTGTCACAAGTGCCGATTTATGCCGACAAAGCACGCACTTCCAAGACTCCGAATGTTTTAACTCTCGGCCTTTTTGCAATGTGGGCATTGACATGATTGGAGAAACTGCCCACGCTTCCAATGGACATCGTTTCATCCTTGTGGCAATAGATTATTTCACCAAGTGGGTAGAAGCGGCCTCGATGCATCTCATACCAAGAATGTAGTGGCTCGATTCATCAAGCATAATCTCTATCTGTCGGTATGGCACTCCTCGAAAGGATTATCACGATAACGGCTCCAATCTCAACAACAAGATGATCACCGAACTCGCACGCAGCTCAAGATCAAGCATCACAATTCTTCCATCGGCCTAAGATGAATGGCGCAATGGAAGCCTCCAACAAGAACATTAAGAAGATTATACAGAAGATGACTGTGACTTACAAGGATTGGCATGAGATGTTACCATTTGCTCTTCATGGTTATCGTGACTACAAAGACGAACATCAACAGGGCAACCTCCTCTCTTGTTACGGTATGGAAGCCGCCTTACCCATCGAGGTTCGTGATACCCTCAACCGAGTCCTCCGTGAGGCAGAGTTAGGCGAAGACGATCGGTCCGCATCGGCTTGACCGATTAATTTGATTGATGAGAACGATCGCATCCATCCGCCATGGACGATTTATCGTAAACGAATGGTCGAGCATTTAACAAGAAGGTCACACGAGTCTACCAAGTCGGTGATCTAGTAGTCAAACGATCATTCTTCCACAAGGTGATCCTGTGGGCAAATGGACTCACCTATGAGGGACCATTTAGTCAAGACAGTATTTTCCGCGGAGCTATGATACTTAGCACCATGGATGGTGAAGACTTCCACACTGTGAACGCGACATAGTCAAAAAATACTACAGACCCGCTAGGTCATCAACCTAGGCAAAAATAAGGGCATCCTCAAGAACCAAAAGGTTCGGCAAAATTAAGGATATATACAAAACATGTACACCCGCAAGTCGAAAACCCGAAAAGGCTTGGGCAAAAAGGGTATCCCGTAGATCGAAACCGAAAGGGCGGTCTAGGCAAAAGTTAGGATTGCGCATTTGACTATGTCTCTTCCAGATCACCTGCTTCCAGACTACTATCAGCATTCAAGATTCAAATGGCGAAGATCAGTCACTCACTTTCTACTGACAGCAAGGAGATGAGATAGTCGAAATATATGAGTACTAGCATAGTTGGAACTTAACGAGATTGTTTCCGCATAACTTTTTACCTTTCTTGTGTACAAAACTACTTGGCCATACGCCACATTTCAAATAAATACAAGTTCTTTCTCTTTACAATTTTCACTGTTGTCGTTTGCAATAAGTCCAACGTTTGCTTTGAATGATTATACGCATTTGACAATAAGAATCTCTTTGCAAACATACGAAAAGTGAACATGCAAAGGTACTTACTACAGGTTCCAGGAATTGGGATGACGACGAAAGTCACCAAATAGTTCCCCACAGAGCATAAAGGTGTCACTCACAACACACCTTCCCCAGCGGAGTATATGTTAATCCACAAGCAGTGATTCCACTCAACCGAGCAACGTTACATCAGTCTCCAAGCAAGAATACTTCATCCCCAGCGGATATTTCTCAATCCTCCCCCTTCTCCCCGCAGCAGTATCCAGACACAAGACTTGGTCAGATAGTGCATCGGAGGAAACATACACCTTTTATTCCCCAGCCAGAGATTACAACGGACTCCAGACTCTTCTAGCCCGGTCTCTCAAAGAACCATCAAATGCTCTCCAGTGAGATCTACCCTAATCCCCAAGAGCCTCCTAAATTTCCTCAAGAGATCCATATCAAGGTCCCCAACATCGCCCAGATTCTCCTCGCCAGGTCTATGAGATCTCCAACAACGAGCTTCAAATCTCACCTTCCTCAACAATATCTAGGCCCAAGACTTGGTCGATAGTGCATCGAGGAATCCAGATATCTTTCTTCCTTCAAAAGCGGAGTTCTCACCTACACAATTCCCCAAGCAGAAGTCAGAAATCTTCAAACAGAATATCCGCATTTTCTTCAAGATGGATATGTTTTGAAATATCACAACATCTATCATCCATACATTTCTCATAAAGTCATAATTCATGCATATGTCATTCATATACACCGCCATGCATCATACTTGCATAAACGAATATTCTATCAAAGTTTCTCTTGTTTTCTCCAAAACAGTAACAAATACTTCACGCAAACAGGTCCAAGATTAAGCCCCGAACCGACGGGAAAACTATCTGAAAGACCGCCCTTGGTTGTCCTCCGACGATTGGTCCAGGATTAAACCTCAACCGACGGAAACTATCTAAAAGACCGCCCTTGGTTGTCCTCCGACGATGGTCCAGATTAAGCCCGAACCGACGGAAAACTATCCGAAGAGACCACCTCGTTATCCTCCGATAACAGCAATGGATCAAACACCGATGCACAACAGAAGCTATCCACATTTTTGCCAACAACAATCTCCTCGAGTAATCAATGGATTTATTCTATTCCTTATAATCAACAAAGAACTACGAGTCTAGCGACGACTTCGGTTCCTGATGGCATCTTAAGCCCATCTCCGACTAACTTGTCAACATTTCTTCACTTTCGTAATGCTGCATATATGGTTAAAATCATACGCACCAATAACTTCATTCAAAGTGAACACGAAGTCTAACGCATACCCCTTCGATGGCATCTTAAGCCCATCTCTCCTCTCCGCTCCAGAACATCTACAGAGCCTAACATACGACTCATCTCAAAGATCGACCTTCTAGATGGCATCTTAAGCCCATCTCCGTTACCTCCTATTAACAACTCCGAGTCTAGCGACGACTGCTCTCACGTAAGTCTCCAACTTCTTCCAAATGGCATCCAGAAGCCCATTCCCGCATCATCACCAATAGCGGTGCAAATTTTGTGTGTATTGAGTGTTCAATCATCTTCACCTGTGTCACGAAAGACAAGCGTGTCAATCTAACCTCCAAAGACAAGAAGATTGAACAAGCAGTCATACCCCAAAATTTTCCCTCCATCTTCTCAAGATTTCATACATCCCTACTCAAGGATTCCTCAAGAGTTGATCGACAAACTCTCTCCTAGACAATCAACCCAAACTAGGGTTTGGTATCTCCCAAGTCAAGATGGATTTCCAACATCTCCAATGGTCTTCATGCTTCCTCATATGTTTCAAAGATTCTCCATGTCAAGTTTCAAGCTCTCACAAGTCAAGTTTCAATGCTCGATGGTTGAAAATCAATTGTATTGACAAAAGTCAACTGTGGTCAACATACAACAAACTTCATAATTTTGGTCAACATCCTCATTTTGAAGTTACATTCATCATTTGATCAAGGGTTGATCATGATTCATCAAGAAAACTCAAGATTTGCTCAAAAGTCAAACTTTCTAAATTAGGGTTTCTAGGTGAAAAGTCAACTCGAACTTTGATCGATCATAACTTTCTCGTAAATTTTCCACCACCTCTTGTTTTGAAGGAAATTCAATTCTCTACAACTTCATGTCTCACAAGAATGTCCAAAAATGCTTCATTTGAGAGGTATAGCTCAAAACATTATGTGTCATTTTCAAAGTCAACAAAAGTCAACTTTTTGTTTTGAAGATATATTGAGCATGGTAACTCCAATTGAGATGAAACCAAAGAAATTGTTTAGAGGACTCTTAGACAAAAGTCCAAAACACTCAAAAATGTGGAAAATTGAGCAAGTTACACCATCCACAAGTTGGGCATTTTGAAAGAATGCACAAAGAGAGATATCAAAAATCAAATCTTTTGCAAATGGGCCTACTTTTCTTCATCCAAACTTATTCCTCATGCAATTAGGAATGTCCAAGCCCAATGCCACGATTTTCATTTTATTTTCCTATTTAATTTGGAATTTATTCATTTAAATACAAATTAATTTGAAAATAAAGTATAAAATCCAAATTAATTGAAAGATTGATTTTATTGCTTACTTGTGATCCAATTAACCCATAAATGCCAAAGAATTTCAAATTGGGAAGATTTGATTGGAATTGACAAGTTTTGAAAATTTGATTTTCATGGAAATATCAAAATTGATTTTCATTGATTATTGATCAAATCTTTCCAAAAACAATGCCAAATCCATCAAAGATATATACTTGATGCATATAATCACAAGGAGACCGAAAAATTGCCTTTAGAAACCCTAACCTAATTCAAAAAATTGTGTTCGCAACTAGCAACCTAGTTCCAGCCATCCACACCGATTTTGAGGATTCCATTGCATTCCTTGAGGTCTTTAGAGTCGATCCGCATTTTATATCATTCAAAAACATCAAGAATCGAGCAAACCGAATTGGTTTGTCAAACTTTTTCAAATTCGATTTCTCATATTCATGCATTATTAACACGATTTGTTGTTGTTTTTATGATCGTGATAAGTTTGCAAGTTATTCGGTGGTTTGATTGCATTTCCATAGTCTGGAGCTCGATATACCATTGTTAGGTTCCTGAACACGCTTTAGGGTTTTACAAAATAAGAAAAATTGGACCATGAGACCATGACCATGAACTCGAACGATGCCCGAATCGAACCATGTATTTACAATGCATTTATATTACTTGTGCTTGATTTTCCATGTAGCTGTGGCCTTTAGTCGAAAGCCGACGCAAGCTTTGAAAATTCAAACGAAAGAGACGGTTCATGCGAAGGAGGAGGCAATGGAGAAGCAACGCGGTATTCCATTAACTCCGCTTCCAAACAAGAAGGTAATACACCGCTTGGTCAACGTTGGTTTTCAAAGTTTGAACACAAGGTCTCCGGTTCAATCCGGCAGACCAATGCTCTTTTCCTTTTTGCAAAACTCATTATTTTCCTATTTTCTAATTATTTCAATATTTTCATATTATTTTAATTGTTTCCATAATTTTTATTCTGCATTAAAAAATTACCAAAAAATATTTTCTTTTTGCATTTATATTCTAAAAATCTTTATTTAATTTAATAAATTAAAAAATATAATTTTTGCATGCATATTTATTTTATTTTTAATTTTTCATTTAATTCACTTTTAATTGCATTTTAATTATTAAATCTTTTCCAAAAAATCCCAAAAAAATTATTTTAATTTATTTATCTTATTTCCAGCCTATATTAATTTTCTCATATTAAAAATTTCATTTTTTCTAACATTTTATCTTATTTCGATTTCATCATATTTTCCGATCTCTTATTCTTTCACAGGTTGCTCCGATTCGGACGTTTTCTTTTTATCATTCTATTTTTTCCAATAATGTAACTGTTTATGGGTTGTAATAGTTTTAATTAGGATTTTATTTTCCGCATTTTAAATTATGTATCTGCCCCAAAGCCATGTAATAGCGTAGGTTTTACTTTCCGCACCTTTACATTCCGCCTTTACATTCCGCATTTTACTTTCCGCACCCTTATCAATTGCTAGTAATTAGGCGTGTATGGTAAGATAACAATGAACATAGCCCACTAATTCAAGATAACATATTTCAAATCAACACACTTCTTCACACACGCACCCTTAGGTAATCTCGATGCCTTCCGAGTTCAAAATGGTCATGTCCCTCGAACGTAGAGGTATTCTAGCACCGTTGCCTTCCAAACAAATCATCATAGTCCCTTCGATACAAAGATCATAGACCCACGATGTCGCCTCCGAATACATGATCTTGACCCTCGATTGTCGCCTATGAAAAATGATGATAGTCCCTTCGAATGTGCTAGGATACTTCCTACAAGTTGCCTTCGATGACCATCCGATGTCCCTTCGAATGTCCCGCTTACATCCAACGAATGGAGCTACCTACTAACTAATGGTATGACTAGCGCTATTTTAAAGGAACGTAGAAAATGACCACCTGAAAGTGGGTAATAAGTCTTTTAGTTGCTTGCTCTATCAAATGCTTTTCACACCACACACCTTTTTTCAAAGTTCTAATTCTTTTCAAAACTAAACATTTCCGAACACTTTGTATACACTCCTACATGAGTCATTGCAAAGTCAAAGCGAAATGCCTTTTCAAAACATTTTTGTCAAACACACAAGAAAGCAATTTTAAAAAGTGATCTAGAGCAACTAAGAGCCCAGATAACTACGGATGAAAAGTGGTGCAACCTTTCCTTTTCATAACCATTCTCGAACCCGTAATCTAACGAAGGTCTTTTTTCTCTACTTTTACCTTCCCAATTGGATAAAAATAAAAGTCGGTGGCGACTCTTGCTATCCGCACATTTGGATACAAAATTCCTACAAAGTCAGTTCACCGTATTACACATGCCTACTGATTTTGAAGACTTGAAGAGATCCTGGATTCAACTAAAAGAAGAGAGGGATACCTTTGAAGCCTGTTATATGGTGAGAAGAAGGTGCTAGAGTTGACCAAGCTACTTCACGAGGAGCGAAGCATCAACGCCTATCTCGGCACCAAGAGGAAGCGCCCATGGGAGACTTAGAGCTTTAGGGTTTATATGTTTTCTTTTATTTGTTTGAACTATCTTTTGTACTTAAAAAGAGAAAGAATGAAGAAGAGAACTAATAAATGTTTGTTCATTGCTTATTTAACAAATTTAAATCTCTAAAGGTCCTTGAAAACATTGCATTGCATTCGCATAAACATTGCATAGCATAGCATAACATTGCATCACAGGTACATTGAAGATTGGTTTTCTCATTCTCTCGCTATTTATTTTAGGAGAAATGGCTTTGAACAGATCACAAGATCTTCAAGCTCGAATGTTGAATCAAGATGTTCACCAACTTGGTCCAAGGCCAAGAAGATCCGAAAAGCTCATCAACAAGAAGAAGAAGGTTGTTGGTCTTCTCAACATGGGCGCACGCCAAAGGTGGTCCTAAAGTGGTTAGTCGAATTGAGCTCTCAGGAAGTGTGGAAGGAGGATGAGCAAAGTAACAAGGGTGATGGCGAAGGTAGTCAGATGAGCCGAGAAAGACTATGATAATGGCCACTCTATGAAGATGACAGTACAAACAACTTGAAGACCGTCTGAATGCTGTGGAAAACTCAAGATGTCCGGCTGAATTTTGATGATCCGAGTCTTGTCCCGTGTTGTGATTCCTCCCAAGTTCAAAGTTCCAACTTTTGCTAAGTATGATGGCATGTCTTGCCCTAAGCCGCATTTGAAATCCTATTTCCTAAGATCAACCCCACAACCGATGATGAAGTTATGGATGCATTATTTTCAAGATAGTTTGTCTGGAACTCAATTGGAGTGGTACTATCAGCTAGAGAATGACCGTATCCGTACTTGGAGTGACTTGGCTGATGCTTTCTACAGGAAATATGAGTACAATACTGAATTGACACCCACTCGCATGCAACTATAGAGTATGTCTATGGGTCGTGATGAGAAGTTCAAAGAATATGCTCAGAAATGGAGAGATCTAGCAGGCAGAGTTCAACCACCCTTGTCCAATAGGGAGTTGGTTGATATGTTCATGGGAACATTGACAGGTCCGTTCTTTAATCATCTGATTGGAAACTCTTCAGCCGGATTCACCGAGCTGATACTGACCGGCGAGCGTATTGAAGCTGGTATCAAGAGTGGGATGATTCAGGTGGAGTCATCATCAAATGCTGCGAAGAGATCTTTTGGTGGTAAGAAAGAAGCTAGTGCTGTGTATGGTGAGAAAAGCCGAGCCAAGACCGACCGCTACTAATCTGGTGGAGGCCAGGATCTCCAATCCCGAGACGACAACTCGGCGAGACAACGCGCTGAGCTTAACGCGCATGCCGCCGAAGACGCGTTTATAAAGATCAACATACATCGCAAGCCTTGCAACACATGTTGAAAGCAGAGTCGATTACCTTGAGGGATCCTCCTCGAATGTCAACACTCTCCGAGATACAATCCTAATGCTAAGTGTGCTTACCATTCTAATAGCCCGTGACATAGTAATCGATGATTGGGCTCAAGAACAAAATTCAAGATATGATCGAAGCTAAGCGTATTGAGTTTGACCTCTCCTTGAGACCCTAATGTGATTAACGCTTGCCTAATCATGACAAGAGTTCCAATGTTGGTGAAGATACTTATGTTTTCAACATAGATGACTTGACCATTCCTCCGATGACCGTTAAGAAGAATTTGGTCGCAGTCGCACAACCAGATGCCCGAGAATTGTCGGTGCCCATCTCGCACCGATGGTTGTGCTTGTTGAGAAGACGTTCGGGCATGGTGGATAACCGAGATACTATTTCTAAACCACCTGCAGAAGCCGTGTGAAGAAATGTCTAAGTTGAAGATTGACAATGCGAATGAAGCCGCCATCCGGTGGGATACCTTGGGGCAGCCAAGTGGAAAGTTTGATTACATGGTAGTACCTGTTCCCGAGAGCTACAAAATCCCTATTGAAGATGTTAAGGCAACCGGATGGGGTGACGATTTCCTGTAAGACTTGCGTTGATGTTAACACCATAAGGATTTCCGATCCTGTGCCTAGAGTGGCACTTCATCATTACTTCCCCAAGACCAGTCCGATTCCTCCCGACAAAGCTATTCTTGGAATTATGGAGCCGATGTTTACTATCATGGCGTCAAGCAAAACCTCTGACCATTGACGATCTTACGCTTAAAGCTACCATTCCTGGCATCGACAACATCACGGATCAAGTAAGGTGACCGTAACCGAAGGGTATTCTCTCCAGATATCTCTCCTCCAAAAGACACCGCGACTCAAATGCATTCCAAATTTATTCAACCAATTCCCCAAGCTAGAGGGAAAGAACCAGTGACTCAATTGCTCAACCGTAAGTACCAAAGGAAGTTATCAAGACACTCCAAACAAGAAATGGAGGAAATTTCAAGATTATCAAGAAGA